>OMLC01001144.1:0-12992 GCA_900302585.1 Regalecus glesne
ATGCATACACACCCAAGCATCAATCATAATCATACAGTGTGGAGACACACAGAGAATGTGTACGCAAATTATAAAAGTACAGTCTGTACACACACACAAGAACAGAACACTTCCGGATTGTATTTCATTCATAAATTTGAAATGAAAAATGTAAACAGATTATTTAAAAAAACATTTTATCATAGTGATGTTGAGTTATATTAGATTTTAAAATGCACCAAACGAACATGAGGGTCATGACTGGCCATGTTCACTCTAATATCCATCCAGCCACTGAAGTTCGGACACAGAGTCATGCTGGAGCATATCTCAGTGCTCACAGCGCAAAAGGTGGGGAAACACCATGGACAGGTTACCATTCCATCTCAGGGCTTGAGCAGGTAGGGGTTCAGTGTCACGCTCGAGGACACTTCAACACACTTTCTACAAGGGCTGGGGATCGAAACACCAATCTTCTGATTACTAGACAAATGCCCTACCCCATGAGCTATGCCACTCCTCCCAACTGATAGATGCATGTGAAATCAAACGAAGGAAAAAAAAGATGTCACAGCAGAAATGGAGGAGAAAACAAGATGGAAAGAGGAATCAATAGTACGTAATGGACAAGGGAAATGGACACCTAGAATACTTGCAGGAAGTGAGTGAAATCAATAATGTCTTTAAGACCTGGAGAAGAGAGAATGTTTTTAAACAGTCTACGCTTCAAATTCATATTAATACGAATACCAACATAGCTGGAGCTTATCCTAGCAGTCATTGGGCAAAAGGTGGGGAAACACCATGGACAGGTTGCCGTTCCATCGCAGGGCTTAAGCAAAAAGGGGATCAGTATCTTGCTCAAGGACATTTCAACACACTTTCTGCAGGGGCTAGAGATTTAACTACCAATATTTCAATTACTTGACAACTGTGCTTCCTCCTGAACTTGGTATATTTATGATTAAAAAGTGATGCCTGGTATTGTTTCATAGTTATTTTCCTGACTTTCTAAAACATAAAAATACAATTTGTTGCACATAGGAATGTAAGAAATTGTAACCATGATAACACATTTATGGATTTTTGTGCAGTTTTTCAGGGTCCTCCCAGTATTACATTAATAAAGATCAAAAAATATTTCATAGACTACAGCATCACTTCATTAATTTTAAGCTCCAATAAAGATATGCAGTGGCTTGCCGTTGTCAGCTCAAGTCTTCTCCCTAGCGACGACAAGGGAGAATTGCACCAGACCATATCTATCTGGTTGACAGGTTTGTTAGTGGTAAATTTGCTACAAAGATATGATTTTAAAAATGTCTAAATTGGCATATTGACTCACCAGGCAAGGTGTGGAGAACAATGACTGGTTAAAACTCAATTGATTTCCGGAGGCTGACCTGAAGTCCTTCATAATGAACTTATCAGGCTCTGTACCTCACTTGGAGTTGAAAAAGTCACTTCCTTAAAACCCAATAGCTATACCGCAGAGCTTCAAACTAATCATAGATAATAATGCCAGTAATTACACTCTAGCAATGTATACATTAAAAAATAGGACTGTCTAATCAGAGTCATCATCATCATCTGTGGTGACTTGGGATCAAGTATTACTGTCCTAATTCTAGATCCTTATGGGTATGCTTGCATGAGGATGTCTGTGACAGCATGGAGAGGCTGATACGCCTGCAGCCACCACACAATCCTTGACAGGGGGTGGCCAGAGTCCAATGGTATGGAGAACCAAGATGATTGGGGACCACCCTCTGGTGCAGTTTTCATCCACTTTCACTGCCATTGTGGAGAGATCATCTGCTAGTTCCACCATAGAGGTCTTGTTTGATTGGGCCTTGTCTACCACCACCCCCTTGACTTTTCTGCCTTGGCTGACCCTACCAGGAGCCAAGCTCCGGACACCATAGCTCCTGGGATAATTAGTAGACACAAGCGTCTCCATCAAGGAATTGTAGTGATCCAGGAGATGAGAAAGAGAGTAGATTTGTAATGGGATGTGATGCATATTTTGCTTAAACAGGATTCAATGATTATATCACATCATATTCATATGAAGTTCATAAAGATGACACTAAAGTACAGTTATAAAGAAAAAAAGCATGGTGATTCCCAGCAAACTTGCCAATACAAAGTCAACTTTCAATGCTGTGGTGTTCATTCAAACCTAAACGTATTTTAGGCATAGCCATGGTGTAAAATAAAAATTAAGAATAGCTAGGTTTAAGCCCTTTGGTCAATTTACCCCTAGCAGCCCACATGGAATATCATTAAATGCTGTTGGATCACCACTTAGGTCCTCAATATGACCACTGAGCAGGCAGATGGATAGCTATGGCAGTAGCACTGTAACCTATACAGCTCCATGTTGGTGACTTCAGCGGTATGATCATGCAATGCAATTGGCCTTTTCTTCCTGCTGGATTTCCCCTGAGAGTAGGATTAAACTCACATTATAATCTATTTCAAATCAGCACCTGCTAATGAATATCATCAGTAGTCAATAAGGACAATTAATTACTTGGAGCACTCCAATGCAGTGATTGGCTTCTGATACCATAACAATAACTGGATTTTCCCCTTTCAATTCAAAATTAGCATAAAGCAAGCTTCATTAAAAACTTCATTGTCCAAATGTTTGCCATCAGAATCTCAAAATAGCTAAATTTCCCATTGAAACAAGGAGAGTCCAATTCATAAAAATATGGAAGTTGCATTAGATTCCATCCATCCATCCATCCATTGTCAACCGCTTATCCGAAATCAGGTCACGGGGGAACTGGAGCCTATCTCCGTTCTCATTGGGCGAGAGGCGGGGTACACCCAGTCTATCACAGGGCAGAGCAGTTAGGGAAACAGTGTCTTGCTCAAGGACAACTCGACACGCTTCTCTGCAGGACCGGGGAGCGAACCTGCAACCTTCCGATCACCAGGCAACCGCTCTACCCACTGAGCCATGCCGCCTCTATTTTCTTATGGCACTTGGGGAGCAGTGTCTTGCTCAAGGACACCTCGATATGCTGTATGCAGGACCGGGGATCGATCCTGCAACATTCCGATTGCTAGACAACCGCTCTACCTAGTGAGCTACGCCACCCCAAAGCATTACATTCCAGTTTTTGCAAATGTCCATCCATCCATCTATCCATTGTCAAAGGTTTATCTGAACTTGAGTCGCAGAGGCTTTTGCAAATGTATTGCATATATCTGAATGCATGCCAAACATTACAGGCTGTTGCAAAATGAGTCCCCCCCCAGTATACCCTTGTTTGCACTTTCTTCTCATACTTTCAGACCCTATGTCAGTGAAATTGCCACACGTTTTCACATTACACAAATTGCTCTCCCTGTACTTCTATACATACATTTCCAAAGGATGTAAAATACAAGCAGCTAATAATTTCCCCCTCTATATTGAGTGCATAATGCAGAATGAACATTAGCAGAAGTGTCCGTGATAGGCAAGGGAGAACGCTGAGTTGATTTGAATTATAATTCATATTTGCTTGCATGTTAAATACATTTTGACCACAAACACTCACCATTATTCAACCACTCTTTCAAACAATGGACTTGTTTTGCCTCAGAATTACAATAATTCAGAGTAAGCATGGAAAAATGTAATAACTAGAACCACAGTGATTCATTTCTGAGTTTCTCTGCTGTTTGACAGCACTTTGGAGTTTGACAGTGATTCTTTATGCGTTAAAAGGGTTCAATCCATCCATCATCAACCACTTATTTGAAGTCAGGTTGCAGAGGTATGCTGGAGCCTATCCCACCACTCATTGGGTGAAAGGTGGGGAAACACACTGGACATGACACCATTCTATCTCGGGTCTTGAGCTGTTAGCGGGTCTGTCTTGCTCTTGCGCTTTGACACACGTTCTGTACGGGCTGTGGATCAAACTGCTAATCTTGCATTCAATTATCTAAGTTGAAAATCTCTCTGTTGGCTGGTTTACTAGCTTCTGCCATCAAACCTCTGCAACTCATCCAGAATCCTGCTGCTCGCCTGGTCTACAACCTTCCCAGGCATTCCCATGTAACCCCCCTGCCCTCCACTGGCTACCTGTTATGCCTCACATCAAACTTAAGACTTTGGTGCTTTCATACCAGGCAGTCAAGGGGTCAGCACTTGGATACCTGCAGAGACTCATTAGACCCTATGGACCAACCAGACCTTTCCATTCTGCCACCTCTGGTCACTTGCCACCTCCCCCTCTCTGTATCTGCACCCCCTGGTCATGACTACTGTCTGTCCTGACTCCTCACTGGAGGAACGACCTTCCCATGGCAGTCAGAACAACAGAAACCCTGACCATCATCAAGCGCAGATTAGAGACTCATCTCTTCCACCTATACCTTTTCTCCTCCCCATCCAGTCCTAGCTTTAACTCCTAGTTTTAGCCCTATTCCTTTTCTTGCTTTTGATGTACTCAGTTTAGGCACAAGCAATCTTGTTGGTTTATTTTGGTTTGTGTTTCTTAGTTGATGTTCCATCAGTCTTATAATGACACTAGGATTGTTATCTAGCTTCTAGTGTTGCTCCAGTATCCTTTGTAACTTGACCCTGTGCACTTGTACGTCGATCTAGATAGGAGCATCTGCTAAATGCCTGTAATGTAATGAAAATTAAATGCCAGCATTACTGTTTCCTACCATCACCATTGAGCCCCATTTAAAATCTAGATATCTGCAGCCATCTCCATCCTACAGAGCCAAACATTTCACCAAATATAGCTAATCAAGAAAGCATTTATGGTGCTTATCTGTCCAAGTGTTTAAACATTTATGTCGTCCTGAACATCAAGTTGGACAAGCATGTTAAGTGCAGTGCTGTGAGTGGGAAGACAAACTGAAAAGTTGCTGGAGGCCACATTAGTTTTTCACCACACTTTTCCCTGCACCTTTTACATGCCCCATCAAAACCAGCAGTTCTCAGTCTTTTCATATGAGGATCCATTCAAGGGGACAGAATACATTTTGTCCCACAGCCGGGTTCTCATATTGGCCCTATTGGACCACACAACTTACTGCCCTGATAACAAGGTGGTGGAATGTGAGTGTGGAGGGGGGAGTATGCAGATAGGGAGATTGGGTGTGTCACTGCATGAGAGGGGTGGCTTTAGTTGCAGGAAGAGAATGCACAACATACCTGTTGGTGAATCAGACAGGAAGAACACACAGTGAAGGACTACACTCCAGCACACCAGTGGGAAAACATGCAGAGTAAGTTGCAATTCACATTTCAGACCTTTGAAAAGAGGATTAGGAGACTTTCTTTTCTGGGATGGGTGCGGGGGATTTGAAGTCACTTTTGATTGATTAAAGTGCTCTATGAACCATGACATTTTAGAGTAGGCTCAGTGGTGACGGTTATTGGGACAGAAAGAGAAGCTTTTGGCAGTCTATGGAGTAATCTATGTATACGGCACGAAAAAGTAAACCTGCATAACCTTGGTATAGTCCATCAAATCAGGTCCATCTTGTGGATTAAATCAAATTTGATATATATTAATATATATTCTGGGGTTGGAAGATTCTGGGAGATATTTTCAATGGTTAACTGAGACCAAAATGAAAAATTGTCAAAAATGAAGGTGGCTGTTTACTGTAGGAGGTAGACTAAAAGGCCAGGGGTTGTTTTAGTATTTCCTTTTAAATACAGAGCAGGTAGGAGATCCTGCAGTTCTGCATTCCACCAATAGTTTCTATATGTTTGCTGCTGGGAGCGGGTAGCCAGTTTGCTTGAGAAATTACATCTTAACAGCTTCAGTCATCTGCATCCTTCATTTAGATCAAAATTTTGTTGTTGATGTTTTTGGATAAAAGTGAGACAGGAGAACAGTGGCCCATTGTATTCAAGAACAGAGCTACGAAACACAACATGACGAAGCTAAAACAGAAACCCAAATCTTCCTCTCGCTCTTCTTGTTTACTTTGTATCTCTATTAATTCCTAAGTAGCCATTAAAGGACATAATAGTGCAAGGCCAAAACTGAAGAAATTACAGAATCGCTAGAATACATTCATTCTTGTCAACGGTTCTCCATGTGGCTGTTAAGAGTCACTCTGTTCTCATCCTTCATCACCTTGTCTTCAAGATTTTATTGTTTTTTTTATTCATTCACATCTCATCACTTCTCACCACCCAGACTAAGTTTCTATGTGGTGGCCAAATCCACTCCACTAACCTGACTATCTATCCATCATACCAACCTGTCTAACTTTCCCCATCTGTCTTTCAATCTAGCAACTGTGCCTGTATGCCTGACTGTATCTGTCCATTACTTTGTCACTGTCTGGCTGTCAAATTGTTGGTCCATATCTGTTCATATCTCAGCCTATGTTTCCAGAACTCACTATCTAACTTTTTTCACTCTTGGCCAGGTGTCCCTCCATCTCCGGGGGGGCAGCTGCTCTCTGAGGAGCAGTTCCAGTGTTCCATCTGTCTGGAGGTGTTTGTGGAGCCCGTCTCCACGCCTTGTGGCCATACCTACTGCAAGGCCTGCCTGCAAGGCTATTGGGACCACAGCAAGAAGTTCCTCTGCCCCATGTGCAAGAAGAGCTTCTCCAAGAGACCCGAGCTGAGCGTCAACAGGGTCCTGGCAGAAATCTCCTCCCAGTTCCAGGGTCTGACCATGGTCGGGGGGCCTGGGACCACCATGCGGGGATCGACACTGAATTTGAGCTCAGATGTGGCACAGAGAGAATCTCCAAAAAGCATTGACACCGGGGAGTTTGCCCGAGAGGGAGATGTGCCGTGTGATGCATGTATTGGGAGGAAGCTGAAGGCACTCAAGTCTTGTTTGAATTGCCCTGGGTCATTCTGCGAGGCCCACCTCCGGCATCATAAGAAGGTTTGATGTCTTTGTTTCACCAATTTACCTCCTAGTGATTTTTTTACTTCTATTTCCTTTCATGGCTGTCTTCAGAGGGATATAAATCTACACATAATTTATCATAAGAATGGTTACAACACGGGAAGACAAGCCTTTCTTAGCTTTGTTCAATGCTGCACTGCCAGTGAGAGAGGGTCGTTTTACGTCACGATTAGTCCCCACATCGTGGGAATGGGACACAGACTTAGATGGAGCTTGGGAGCTTGGGAGGAATTAAGGTCAGATCTCCTTCCTGATGCCCCATGATGGGTTTGAACCCGCTGCCTCTGGCTCATCAGTACCAGAAGTGAGTGCTCTAACCACTAAAACTACTGCAGCCCCTAGTACCCACTGAAAATCAAAAATGTCAAAGCATGCTTTTATTGATGCTCATGGGTTGACTGTGCAAGCACAGGCCAACAGTCCTTACATCACTTATTATTAAACATAATTCCCTAACCCTGAACAAAATTCTGAGTTGGGAGAAGATTTTAGGACTTCAGTTCACATTTTTCAAAAAATTGACTCTCTTATGTACTACACATGAATTTATATAAACACACATGCACACCACTCACAGTGTCACCCTTCATAATATCACTTTTACCCATATTTGCTACTTATTCACTACGATTATTAATCACTCTCATTCTATTATTATCCTTGTTGCTCATGAGGCATTTTTGTAAATGTTATTTAGCTATGGAGGGTCTGCTTGGAAGTCTGAGTATGACCATACTTTAAGACAGGACGGACATTTTTATTGAATATATTTAATGAATTATGTTATGCTAGATCCTATACATGTGTCTACTGGGTTAGTGTGGACATGTGGTCTATTTAAGCTTCACATTTAGTTTAACAATAACAACCTGGGAACTACCCACATACCAGCATTGAATTTTAAGCACCCTGACCAACAAGTGATACAGTGCCTTGCTAAAGGGGATGTAGGTGGCAGTCACTGAGCAAAGGGATGTCACATCATTTGTTCATTTTCATTACTCAGATTCACCTAGCTGGCCCGGGGATTCACAATGGCCACCAACACTGACAGACCCATATCTTCCTCCCTCCTCCCCCAATTCCACACAGGTGAAGTCTCTCGTCTCCCATCGTCTGATCCAACCCACTCTCCACCTGGAGGAAAAGCTATGCAAGAAACACGAGCGTCTCCTGGAGGCATACTGCCGCACTGACCACATCTGTATCTGTATAGGCTGTGCAGAGGCATCCCACAAGAACCACGACATCATCTCCACTGACCGTGAGTGGAAGAAGAAAATGGTGAGTTGTGGTTGGGGAAACTAAAGATTTAGTTTCATGGTTTGCCCTGGTTATTAATATTCTAACCACCACACAAAATTGCAATAATAAAATTGATAATTTTCATAATTATATTTTGCATAATAATAGCAATACTAATAACAAAACATTTGGAAAAATCTAAATATGAAATGCCACAAATTACTTGAAATGAAAACCAGATTGCCTCAGACAGAAACTTGCAAGGAAGAGTATCTTCCTTCATGCATGCTCAATAATCCAGTTAAGAGAATCACATAGAAGTTGAATCAATTCATCTAGAATTTCAAATGAAATTGATGGGTGGTTCCCTGCTTCTTACAGACTAATCTGGGAAAGAGGAGGTCAGAGCTGAAACACTTGATTAAGGAGAGAGCCAAGAAACTAGAGGAAATCAAGCAATCCATTAAGGTCATCAAGGTGAGTCGTCAGGATAGATACTCAGTCATTAGCAGAGAGCTTTGGGCTTTACTGCATTGCAGCAAATAATCTATATAACCTTGTCTCTCTCTGTGTGTGTGTGTGTGTGTGTGTGTGTGTGTGAGTCTGCTGATAAAGCGAGTTCCGTAAGCCTACCCTGGGTAAACAAAGTACACAAAAGCAAGTTGTTGAAATCTTTGGCATCAGGTTTCAGCAAGCTGTCCTTAAGTACTGCATGCAATACCAGTATACAAGATGTACATCAGGCAAAACCCGATACAGGCAAACATGTTTGTGTAATTCGCTACTGCTTCACTAGATGGATAAATAACAAATACATGGTATGTGTACATTAAGGGCAGATTTAGTCCCTTCTGTAGTTTCTATCATTGACTGATGTTCAATATTTACCACTGCGGATCGAAGGGCTCATTTACATTATAGAGAGTAGGGATTAAGAGGGTAAAGCTTCAAGGCCTCGCTCAAGGACACCTTGACAGGACGCTAAACTTTTTAATGCCTGGATTAAATGGAGGGAACTCACTTCCCGGGCCACTTCACTATCCCCTGGATGTCCCTCACACCTAGACATAACAGATCATCTTTCTCATTACCACTGACATGTTGTAGTAGTCACATAAGAAATGCCGTCATGTGTATTGTTTTGCTCCAGTGTGTTTAGGCCATGTTCCAGATCTGAGCCACCCGACCGGTGTGACCGGTAAACATCTACCTCAAATTTCCCACACCCTGCTGCTAGCTACAGCCTCTCTAGAAACTCCCTTTTATGATAAGTAGAGGTGAAATACAGGACACTCCTTTTTGTGTCAATATACCACATACTGAATGTTTGCATGGGCAATATCCATAGATTAAACTCATGTTGAATCATGGTAGAGACTAGCTGGTTTTCATGCAGCAAGTATGGATGTCTATGAGCATAAGTGGACTTGCTAGGAAAAAGAATGACTATAGATCCAACTCTTCAGTTAATTATACTTCCTACCATACCAAATTATCTTTTTTACATTTTGGCTAAGCACTTACATGCATTTAACCAGATTATTGTTGATTTATAGTCAACCCCCATGGTGCTCTTGAAGAAATATGTACTGCTTGGACCTTGATTCTAAATAGAACAAGAGCATCACGGTGGTTGAATTTGGATTGTGGGGGACACGTGTCTGTGAGTGTGTCTGCATTCACTCAGTATGTAGACTCATTATGGATGTTAGAGTGCAATTAAGAAAGTTTTTAATTTCAGAGAATCATAACTGTCATTTTATACTCCATTAATTTTGAAGTTTCTATAATGTTTCGTTCATTCGTTCACATGTGTTTTAGATGCTTATATGAACAGGTAATCTGAAACCAGAAAAAGAAGTCTATGGTGAGATTAGATAAAGATGAAGACATCTTCCTGCTGCTGGATCAGACATGGGGTAGGGGGTGGAGTACAACCTGTTTGGCCAGTTGTATGAGCGACATTCAGCATTTAACTGCATCACACAAGGGACAAATCACAATAGATACAGAACTTCATAAGAGAAAGAGGGAGACAGACAGACATTAGTAGACGAGACTGAGAAACAAGGAGAAAGACACAAAACTACAATGGCGGACGCTAGAAAGATTGTCCTCTATGTAGTATATCCTTGTGCATGGGCGGGAGGTTTAAAATATGACATTAAAGCTAGAATCCAAGACTTTCGCAAATAAATGAATGTCAGTGACATTCAAGCCCATGACAAATGAGTTCCCATGATAATTAAGCCCATCACCGCCAAGTAAATCTCTCCGTATTTCACAATTTAGCCACAAGAGTTTAAAATCTGGTGTCTGTGGCAACATTCCCACTCTGTATTCAGCAATAGCATACCAGAAGTGATGCATAGTGATGTATTTTACGTCAACCATCAATGTTTGGTTTGCCCGAGCTTAACTTCCTTTTGATGAAAGCTTTTGTATGCCTCTGAAACATCGAAGAAAGGTTTCTAATGCTCCTAAGAATAAAAGAGACTCAGCGTTCAGAGGATGGATTAAACTCAGAAAGAAAAAGTCTTCGATGGTGAGGATGAACACTGCTATCCATTAGTGTAGCTTTTCCTCGTCGGGGGTTGCAGAAAGAAGAGCAGATACTCTTACTGCCAGAGAGCTACGAAAAGGGACTAGTGTTTAAAGAGACCCAAGATATATGTGACAAGCTGCAAGATACCTATTTTTTCCATGCTATTTGTATTGATATTCTATACTCTGAAAATACCCTCCCTAACCCATGACTGAGTTCACTTTTGTGTGTTTTTATGGTTAATCTTTGCCCTCATTGTTCACCCCTTGCAGAACGGTGCTCAGAAGGAACTGGAGGAGAGCTGGCAGGTATATGCAGAGCTGCAACGTCTGGTGGAGCAGAGCCAGGCGGAGCTTGTGGAGCTGATCACCACACGCCAAAGAGAGGCAGAGCGACAGGCCCAGGAGCTGGCTCGTGGCCTGGAAAATGAACTTGGCCAGCTGAAGAGGATAAGCAACGAGATGGATGCTTTTGCACAGACCCAAGACAAAGTGGTCTTCCTCCAGGTACAAGTTTTAGCAGTGATAGCCATTGGCCAAAAGACATTCCCCCTCCCTTACATGTTTCTCTCATACTGTTATCGGAAAAAACACCTTAAATGGATTAAAGTGTCAAATTAATCATGGAAAGGTGTCATTAAGAATCCTTTTTTTTAAGTTAACGCCTCTCAGGCAACTACGCATCAAGCTATTCATTCTGACTTATGAAAGAAAAAAAAACATGATATTTCTTAAAATTTCCTTTTCTGGATGTAGTAAGCATTCAGCAGGGATAAAGTATAAAGCCGTATTTTGAACAACATCAATGTTTAAAACTAAATATTATTAAGAAGCTTCTTTCTATAATTTTACCCACATTTGCATGCTTTATAGATCTTAAAACTGAAAATAACTGTTGACCTGCAAATCTATTAGTGGCCACCCAAGCAGTAGCTCTCTCAATCCAACAGGGTTTGGTTATAATAATGAAAATGGGCTTTAAATTGACGATTCTCTTTAATCACCAATTCCTCCTATTTGTTCTGTTCTTATATAAAGTACAGCTAAGCCTTTGTTATCTATGCAATGATCCTAAATTCAGTGGCAGTGCATGGTAAAATATACTGAGGAAGCCAATCAGCTTGGCATGGAACTCTTATCTCCAGATGATCACATGGAAATATCTAGTTACTTACTTTCACAAACCAGAATAAATTAATGTCATTACTGGGATGATACATTTCATTCCCACTTACATCACATTCCTCAAGAACTATAGTATTTATAGGCCTTTTGTGGATTAAAACATGAGATGGGATTTAATTTCACTCTCCAAAAACCATATTACACATGCAAACTTTTCATAAACATAAGGATTGGTAATATTGTAATTGGTAATAAGTAACAGATGAATTTTGTGCATTGCCCTATGAGGGGACATCTGCCAGCAATATCCCTGCAATCAGCCAGAATCATTGCTGTCTGCTCTAAGATGCGTACAGAACCCCACAGGTTGTATGCAGGTCTAGGTCTATGCAGGGTAATACATGAGCATGCCCGAGTTTCTTCTAAGGATCCATTTACATGACCCATAACATTAACATGATCCTATCACAAAAACCACCAAGCTTTTCTTAGAATCAGCTCCAATTTTGTAGCATTTTTTCATGACTACAGTGATTCCACGAGTGAGATGCTGGGTTCAACCTGGCCTGCCTTGTTTATTTATTTATTCATCATTAATTGACAATTCAATGTTGAGCTTGGTCAAGGCTGTTCTCAATCTGATTGGCTAAAACCTTGACTTTTTCTTCTAAGGAATATATAATCCATGAATAGTTTCATAACAATGGAATTTTAACTCAACAGACAGCCATGGGAATAGTGACGTATGTTTTTTAAAAAATATTTATATATCTACAGGGAGGCCAGGCTTCCGTTGGCATCAGAGAGAAACTGCCTCTGCTTAAATTTCACATTATATTATCTTATCTAACCTTACCTCGTCTCCCTGCTCTGCTACAGAACTTTCCGACGCTGCCACCAATGCCAGAGCCTACCGACTGGTCGGTGGTCACTGTAAACACAGACCTCTACCTGGGGACCATCCGCTCCTCTGTCAGCACCGTGATTGAAAAGTTCCAGGGGGAACTCAAAAGACTGTATGGTAAAGGTAGGGACAAAGTTATCCGCTATATTAATTTGTTTTTGTTATTTGAATTTTTTTTGGAATTGCTGTCCACAAGGTGCAAAAATTAAATGGAGAATTCTGACAGAAGCAATGGTGTATAAATGTTTTCAAGAACTTGCTTAACATTACAGTACATAGTGTCTTACACAACA
>OMLC01001144.1:13012-26659 GCA_900302585.1 Regalecus glesne
TACATAACAGCACACAGGCAGGGTTAAGGGATGTTCAAGACTAATTTTACACCAGATTTAAAAAAAAATCAAATCTGACTTTTTTTATCTTGCAATTGATCATTCACAAAATCTGAATGGATTATCCTATAAACATTTTTAAAGCTCAGAGTATGCTTTACAAGATAATAAATACATTAGTTTGTAAGTCTTTCACAGCAATGGTTGGAGTAAAAACCCTAGCCCAATATTCAGACATTCATTTGTTAGGCAAAATTTGAAGTTGTGATTTGTTCAATATGAGTCAGGGACTCACATTTATTGTTTTAACAGGGAAGGGACTCACCTAGCACTACCATATGACACACGCGCGCACGCACACGCCCACGCACGCCCACACGCCCACACACACACACACACACACACACACAGGATCACAGACCAGATGGAGAAAGTGCAAGATGCCGTGGTTCAACCATCTGGCAATAATAAAGTGGCAACAGCAGAGATCTGAGTGACAATATCACATGCCCACAGTATTTAGAGAACTGGCTTAGCACAGGATATTCAAGCATGTCATCTCCCACACATGGCTGTGACTCCAAATGAGTTACCAACTTACTGACCTGGTCTCTTTTTGCCTCAATCTCTGTTCCTGTCTTTTTCACTCTTGATTTTTTTCACTCCTTATTCTCTCCCTCCCTCTCTCTCTCTCAGAGCTGCGGAGGCTGCAGAACTATTCAAGTGAGTACTGCCTAGTTTTCAAAACATAAAAAACAAGGAAAAAAACAATGAATCTTGTATCTGGCAAAATAGGCTTCATTCATCACAGTAAGAGTATTTGCAAGTAATTGATCAGGGGTTGTCATGGTTTTTTTGGGGGGGTCATGATAACTCAGCAGTAGAGTATGCTTCAGAAAATGACATGCAAAATGTTGCAGGTTCAAACCCACCGTGGGGCATCTGGCCTCAATTTAAGTCCATGTACACCCCCATAACGTGGGGACTTGTGGGATGTAAAAATTGACCCCTCACTTCGTTTTTAATTTGTACTCCACACAATGGCACAGCTGAACTTATCAGCAATCACTTTAATTTCAGCAGTCACGCCCTGCTCAGACATGGAACCTGCACCAATCTCTGACCATACCTCTCACCAAAGCAAAGGACTAGCATCAAACAACAACCTGCCAAAAGATTTGGTTCAGTTCTGTCAGTTCTGAAGACATAGTTAGAAATAGTACAGTACTCCTAGACAAGATAGGGAGTGAATCTCTCACTAAAGGACACTTACGTGCATTCTCTGACATTATGAATCAATGAGAAGTCAATGAAAGAGAAAATATAGCACAAAAAGCCACTCTTTTGACCCAGACTACATGAAATGAGTGAAACTTATAGCAAACCAAATAGTTTAAAATATGGCAGCTAGAAAGTCCCTCTCATTTCAACTCAGTTTGATGTTGTAAAAAAATGCAGAACACATTAATTTGTCTTCTCCTTCCACCAAACTGCAAGACCTACCATTAAAAAAGAATAGATTGTTATCAATATCAAAACACTATGCTCTAGAATACCTGGAATGCTGGCGTGCAGACATTAGCTCAGCACCCATTAGTCAAGTACACTTCCTGATGTCTTCAATCTGTGTTTTTTCTCTTTATTGATAATCTCGCTTTGTTCACATAAAGGGAGCAATCCCAAATGTATTGTCGAGTTCAGTGTAAACGCAGTATTGTATTAAACAACAACAAGTCTTCTGCTGAGGTCTCAATCAGTTTTTGATTCTATCCCATCTAGGTGAGGTGTTCTTGGACCCCACCACGGCCCAGAGGAGCCTGGTTGTATCTGATGACAGCCGCCAAGTGAAGCATGAGGAACGCAAGACATCTCAGTCCGAGGGCCCGAAGCGCTTCAGTCCTGCCCTTTTCATCCTGGGAAGAGAAAGCCTTAGCTCTGGACGCCACTATTGGGAGGTGGAAGTGGGGCGTAAAACAGCCTGGACGCTCGGTGTAGCCCGTGCCTCTGTCCGCCGCAAGGGTGAGATCAAGCTGAGTCCTGAGGGGGGCTACTGGTGCCTGTGGCTGAAGAACGGAGAGGTCAACGCCCTGGCATCATCCCGCCTGCCCCTTATGCTTTCATCATTGCCCAGCAAAGTGGGTATCTTCCTGGATTACGAAGGAGGCCAGATCTCATTCTATGATGTGAAGGCACGCGTGCATCTTTATACCTTCACTGACACCTTCAATGAGAGCCTCTACCCCATCTTCAGTCCTTGTCTCAGCCAGGAGGGAAAGAACTCCACTCCACTCATCGTAAGCTCCGTCAAACACAGCTAACACAAACAACCGGTGGTGTTGTTATGTCATGATCAGTTCATTTGTAGTGTGGCATTTCCAAGACAAACCAATTGTTAAGTGACCGATACCCTGTAAAATCTGTTTATCTCAGACAGTGGTCTAATGATGGGTTTATAATCATACAGCTTATGTGAAGAAAAAAGGGAAAATGTTATCCAAACAAGGGACACTATGATAAAGTGTGTTGCTTTGCACACACCATTATTTGAAGACAGTGTGTTTTGACTTAAAAATATTTTTGAAAAAGTCAAGTTGCATTAGAGACCAGTACATCCATTTCCCCCTATGGACTGACCCTTTCTCTAGCTTCACGGAATATCAGATAAAATGTCATCAATACAAGATAAAACGAACTAAGATTTTCTTTTCTATTTGCTGTTTAACATGGGGAAATTAATCCAGAGCCATTCAAATCTGCTCAGTCTCATTTAAGATTGACAGCCAATGAAACATCAACAGATAGGTTGTGCCATTTATTCTCATTTTATATAACCTAATGTATTTACTGCTCATTTGAAGGTTTATTTTGACTTAGAGTTTCAAACTGAAGAAGTATTTTAAGGCTATTTAATGTGAAATTTAGCTGAATTTGCCCCAAACATTTGCACATATTACACAACTGGCAAATGATGATATGTTTATCTGGTTGTAGATCAGGCACTGTGTATCTACATAGACCGCTTATTTAACCACTTTGACATCATAATGTTGTTTATTAATATGGCTTGTAAAACAAATTACCTTACAATTTCCCCCAAAATACTACAAAGAGAGCATGACATGACTCAAATGAGGATTTCTCGAAGGCAAAAATATATTTCCTGGGCTATCGTTGTCCAGTGTTGTTCGCTTTAGCTAACGTTGGTTTACGTGTATAACCGGTGGTTTTTTAACGAGCATTTTGTTAGATAACGAGGCCCAGAGGAATATAAATCTGGAGAAAATCTCAGTTTATTCACTAAAAAAGAGGTAAAGATAAATGAATAAAATTCAACCGGTCAATTCTGACGTAACTTTATCCCCATATCCATAGAGTACAACGCAAATGGCCACGACAACACCCCTAATCATCATGTTATATTATATTATCCAATATATTATGCAATAATATAACTTCAGTTCATGTATAAGATTAAATGACACAGAATATGTCGGAATTTAAAAGTTCTTAACAGTTTAACATCAAAACAGCGTCACTCACCTCTCCCATGGAGAACATCACCACAGAGAAGCGATCGAGGCGGGAAGGGATCGAGGACGGTACCCACGGAAGTGACCGTGAGGGAACAGAAACTGAACAAATGTTCCACATGTCGACTTGCTAACCACAATTCACCAACTTAACAATTTACCAATAATACACAGATTTTGTGTGATTTTAATACCACATATTTATCGCAAGTGTATGTTTGACTTTGTTAGACATGCTGATAAGATGGTGTTGCTCATTTAGGTTTAAATCGCTGACACCTTTCCTTCTAATATGTGTTTACCTATGTCAATCATAAGAGTTTGACAGTCGAATTATTGATGGGAGAGGAGCTCTTCCAAAGCACTACAAGAGCTCTTCAATGTAGGGTTTTAACAGTTGTTTAGAATAACATTATTTTATAGAGTGATTTATTTCATTCAGTTACTCTGAAACTGTTTTGATAAACGCTTCTATCAATAAACACGTTACTTGACATGTTTTTTGTGATATTTGTTAAGATGATCTTTGTATTGTTACCCCCTCCCTATAGGGGACGAGGGACACAACGGTCTGGGACAATAAGGTACCATGAAGTGGCCTTTCTTAGTTTATAACGATATTACTAGTGGTAATAATAATAATAATACACTTCATTGGTATAGCACCTTTGATATAGATATGTAGCTCAACGTGTCTTGCAACAGACATGATATATTAAAATGATTAAATGAAATTGTTAAAAATATCAATTATATCAATATATTATAGACACCAACTAAAATGTGTCCAATTAGATCTTTCCCACCTGTAACCTTTAGTTAACTAGCTAATAAGTATAGATTGAAATACCCTAAATAAACAATAACGCAGTATCATAATTTGACTTAAAACAGAAGTTAGCTCACATGTTTGATATGTTCTGCACTGAGGTTTGGCCAGACGAGACATCCACCACAGTTTTGAGGAGAATGAGAAAGCAGGGGTGTTGGGCATAAAAATTGTGTCATGGAGGAGTGGGAAAGAGGACGGACTCGGTCAGGGTTTAAAAATAACTTTCAATGCTGGCTTGTCTTGGTGCCAGACAAGTAATTCTTGTCACACAGGACAATTCAACAAGTGCCAGGGACGCATTTGAATGTCACTGTGGTACAAACGACGACGTCTCTCTTTACCTGTGTTGAGCTCCATCGACACAGGAAACAGTCCCTCCCATACAGTACATCCCAACAAAACGCTTATGTCTGAGAGAAGTGCCTGTCCTCCCTGAAGGGTTAACATGACTCCACATGGAGCCCCGGGGCCGAGCTGGGGAGTGTAAATTTGTATCTGGGGTAAAAGAGTAGGGAGGGGAGTGTATTTTAAGTCTGTGTGTGTGTGTGTGTGTGTGTGTGTTAGTCTACGTGCATGCAAGCAGGTAAGTCCATGTGTTTTTGTGCGCACTTTGACGTATGTGTGTGTGTGTGTGTGAGGGGGGTAGTGTTAGTGGGGGGCCATTGGAGGTGGCGATGGTTCCAGGCCGTGTCGAGTGTCACAGTACAGTGGGGAGACTCTGAAGCAGCTGCTCTCTGGTGAGTGTCCCCATATCTCTCTCTCTCTGTCTATCTCCATGTTCTGAGTGATTTCTCTTGATATCTGCACGGTCATCTGTTCCTCACAAAAGAGGTGAATCTGTTCAGCTGGATCAGAAGTTTATTTCGTGCCAACTTCTGATGCAGCTGAACAGATTCACCTCTTTTGTGATTTCCCTACCTGGATTATTGAGCATGCATCAAGACGTCATCTGTTCCTATTTCTACAAATGTGGAGGAATTCTCTACACATTCATAGGGTTCATGTTGAGATCCCGAGGTGTCTGTCTGTCGATGTGTGTGTATGTGTATTGTTGTAGTTGTTTTAAAAAAGGGGGGGTTCTGTGTCTTCTTCCCCTCTTTTCTTATGCAGTCAATGCATATGCACTTAGTGAAGTGACATTTTGGGAGATATCCCCTCTTCGCACTGGAATCACTCTGGTTCTGAGACATCGGGGCGATTACATGTCTGAAATAAGCCAGAGACTGGGCTAGTTGAGGAAAGAGGAGCAGCAAGTCGGGTCAGCAGCTAGAGCATTATTTTTGGAAAGATCTCTTCACCGTGTATTCTTAATCCTTCTCTGTGCGTGCGTGTGCGTGTGTGTGTCACATCTTCAACTCTTCCCCCATGCTAAAAAGGCAGGCTAACATAATCATAGCTCTGTAGACATATTGCTGACAACGCGTCTGCCGATTGAACTAGCACCGTATATTTAGCCTGAGCAAGAAACGAGGAAGACGCATATGCCATGTGTCTAGAAGGCAGAGACAATCATTTCTGAATTACTTGACTTTGGGAGCTAAGCAGCGAGGGGGAGAAACTACATGAGGGACCCTGCGGACGAAAGGGCTTCCGTTTGTGACGAATAGCCGTTAGCATCAGAATTAGAGGGATACACCACCAGTTTTAGGCATAAACTTCAGTGAAACCCTAAATCTGAGCTTTACTCTATTTGGGATTAATCCATTGAGCCACGTCAGAAGAGTATTTGAAGAACTTCAGATAACCCACTGATCCCTGTACTGAAGTGAGTGATTATCTTTCATGTCAGACTTATGGCGGGGTGGTATAGCTCAGCGAGCGGAGCGGTCATCCTGTGATCGAGAGGTTGCATGTTCGATCCCGGCACCTGTGGAGAAGTGTGTCAAAGTGTCCTTGAGCAAGAAACCGTTCCCCTGACTGTTCTGTCCTGTGATGGAATGGTGACCTGTCCTGGGTGTTTTACCGCCTTTCACCCAGTAAGCACTCCAGTTCCCCGTTTCCGATACGCAATTGACAATGGATCTTTGATTTTAATTATGATTTGTTTACTTTCTGCATGTGATGATGTCGAATGACTCTGCTTAACCCATCCACCTTGACATCACAGCAGGTCCGATGCATCATTCAAAGGCAACTTGATTGTGCTGAAAATGACCCTGCCTCTCCGCCGTGTAGGAATGGCGTCCACTGGTAACCTATCTGAAGAGCAGGTGCACTGTTCCATCTGCCTGGACGTCTTCACCAACCCCGTATCCATCCCTTGTGGACACAACTTCTGCCAGAGCTGCATTCTGGGATACTGGCAGACCAGCACACTGTACCAGTGTCCCATGTGCAAGAAGACTTTCTATAAAAAGCCCGACATCAGCATCAACACTGTTCTGCGGGATATCGCCGAGCAGTTCAAGGAGATTCGGATCAGAAGCGCGGAGCAGCCGCAGCAAGAGACCGAGGCCAACCGAGAGGAGGAGCAGTGGAGGGAAGAGAGAGGGAAGAAGTGGAGGATGGAGAGAAGGAGATTGGAGGATGAGGAGAGGCTCCTGCAGAAAGATCGGAGGGAGCGGCTGTTAGAGGAGTTGAAACATAAGCAGGAGGTGGAGAGGAGGAAAGAGAGGGTGAAGGAGAAGGAAGCAGACGGGAATATATTCATGGGTCTACAGGAGGATCTACCTCCGCTAGTGCCTCCACCCCGCGCCTCCAAAGCCTCCCCTCCATCATCACCCCCAGCATCAGCCCCAACCACACCTCAAAGACTGCCACCGCCGGTGCCCCAGTCATCCACTCCTCCAACTCAGAATGCCCAAACCTCAGAACAAGCTCCGTCACCTGCCTCCTCACCCCTCCCCCACAGCCCCTGGGAGGAGGTCCTCTGTGACGTGTGCCTTGGCGAGAGCAGGCCGAAGGCCATCAAGTCCTGCCTGGTGTGCCTGACCTCCTACTGCGAGGAGCACCTCAAGTCCCACACTGCCAGGTTCACCAAGCACAAGCTAATGGAGCCTGTGGCCAACATGGAGGACCGGATGTGCCAGAAGCACGAGAGGCTGCTGGAGCTGTTCTGCAAGAAGGATCAGATCTGTGTGTGCGTGCTGTGCACTGAGACAGATCACAGGGCACACTACACCGTCCCCGTGGAGAGGGAATGGACAGAGAAAAAGGTGAGACACATCGAAGCTCTGCGGCTGATGCGAGGCTTGTGAATAAGTACCCGCGGCTCTCTCAGACGTCAACTTGGGGACGAGGAGAGAGCCCTCTAGACTCATCCTCGGTGGGGGATTCAGCATCTTTGATTCTGTTCCGCAGGTGCTGCTGAAGAGGACGGAAATAGACGTGCAGCAGATGATCCAAGACCGACTGCAGAAGGTGGAGGAGATCAAGCAGTCTGTGGAGCTGAACAAGGTGAGTCCTTGTGAGATCCACTAGTCATTCCACACGCAGCAGCCATGCAAATGCTGGCCTCACATTACACGTTGTCTAATAGCCTGTCTGGATGCATGCTGGTAATTCACAACTACCTGGCATCTCAAAATATTTCCATCCATCCATCCATCCATTCATCGTCAACCACTTATCCACTTATCCTTTTGCACAATCAGTGCTGGGATAGGCTCCGGCATGGCTCTGATTGGATTGATGGTTAGACCAATAAGCCAATTCATCCTCCAATCAATGAATCAGACAATCAACCAATGAATAAAAGTGAACATCTCCACTGACATTTGTGATGGTTCTCTCCCCGGGTCCAGGCCAGCGCCCAGAGAGAGATCGAGGACAGCATGCAGGTCTTCTCAGAGCTAGTGCGCTCTATCCAGAGGACCCAGGCCGAGCTGGTCCTGGCTATCGAGGAGAAGCAGAAGCAGACGGAGAGGTGGGCCCAGAGTATCATGTCTGAACTGGAGCAGGAAATCGCTGAGCTGAAGAGGAAGAACACAGACCTCGAGCATGTGGCGCACGCGGACCACATCCACTTCCTGCAGGTTTTCTATATGCTGCAGAGCAAAGCTGCCTGCAGCTGTTGTGGGATAGAAATATGCATGTATTTGCTCACACAGTTATTCTTTACTTTAGCGTCTCTTACCTGTTCTTGCCCTGACCTGATCTGTCCAGTCTTTGGTGGGCCTCATATGAACAGTTGCTTTACTCTGCTGCAGAGCTTGTCCCGACTTGGCTCAGATAAGCACTTTGGCCGCATGTGTACAATGTAAATGAAACAGGTGTGCAGACGGCATAACTCAGTGGGTAGAGCTGTTGTCCGGCAATCAGAATGCTGCAGGTTCCACTCCCAGTCCTGTCGAAAAGATGTCTAGGTGTCCTTGAGGAACACACTGAACCTGTAACTACCTGGGTCCTAAATGATGGCTGCTTATTGGTCCTATGCAATAGGATGGGTCACATGTAGAGAGTTCCAAATATACCCATATGGGACTGTTAAGGGAAAAATATTATTATTGTTTTTTTATTATTAGTATTGTTATCACAATGATTATAGTTGTTGATATTATTATCATTATTATTATTATTATTAAAGATGTCATAGTGTCATGAGTAATCATCATCTCATCTCTCCTTTTGGACTGTCTCTCTGTGTTTTTCTCCATCATATCTCGCCACAGAGCTTCCCAGCCCTAAGCATCCCTCCACCAGTCAAAGACTGGTCTAGAACCAGTGTCCCCACTGACATTTGTGTCGGCATCACTAGGAGAGCTGTCTCCTCACTGGAGCAGACCCTGAACGAGGAGATAAACAAGCTGGCTGACAGTGGTAGGATTCCTCTAAACATCCCCATGTCAGTCCATGCAGCGTGTTGCTGCTGGCATCAGAGTGCTTGCAGTATTTAAAGCAGTGCTTGGCATGCTTAAGGATGTTTCTCCACTTTGCTTTTACAGAGCTCAAGAAGATTGTGAAATACACAGGTAACCTTTCCTCCATCAGTCTCTCACCTTTTCTGAAGAAGTCATTTCATATTCGGCCCTCCTCAGATATGACCAGCAAATGCTTGATACTGCTGTTTTTCCATCTCTTTCTCTATCCAAGTGGATTTGACTCTGGACCCCGACTCGGCCAACCCTTGGTTGCAGCTCTCTCTGGACAGACATCAGGTGAGACACTTGGGGGTATGGCAGGACCTCCCAGACAACCCTGACCGCTTTGACACGGTGGTCATTGCCCTGGGCTGTGAGGGCTTCACCTCGGGAAGGCACTACTGGGAGGTGCAAGTTGGAGAAAAAGATGACTGGTACGTAGGCGTGGCGAGATCCTCTGTCAACAGGAAGGGGCGGATCTCCGTAAGCAGCACCCACGGCTACTGGGCCCTCGCCATGAAGAAAGGTCAGGACTACCGAGTGTCCACGTCCCCACCATTAGCGCTGACCCTAAACTCTAAGCCCAGAAGAGTGGGCGTCTACGTGGACTATGATGAGGGCCAAGTGTCATTTTATGACGTGAAGGCAAGGACCCACATTTACACGTTCAAAGAGAGGTTCACAGAGAAGATCTTACCTTTTTTTTACCTCTACTGCTGTGATAAAGCTTCTGACACCATAGCCATCTGCTCCATCAGTGAGAAGGCCCTGATCAAGCAAAGCTAAAGGGGTGTTGAGAGCCCTTGTCAGGACAGGGGCCAAACTTGGTACTTTAGCCAAGCATCTCACCTGTACGCTGTTGAAATGAAAGTCCATGCGTGTCCCTGTAATATTTCTCCGTATTTTTCAATAGTTTACAGTTACAGTAACAAATACAGTAGGTGAAATCAATAATTTATTAAGGGACAGTATGGAAAGCCCTGAAATGCATGTGGTTTGTAATCCGAGGCCTGAAATGCATGATGTTGGTGAAAATAAGAATTGTGAACATGTCAGTGGTATAAGATTAAATTGGAGTTTATTCCCGTCTTTACATTCAACTCTTCTGCTTTGTTAGAGTCCGTGTTAGTCCCATGTTAGCTCTCTGATGCTGCCAGGCAGTGACGGCTAGTGATACTTTTTTTTTGGTGGGTGCTGCCAGGCCCCTGTAGAAAGCATGTCAAAGTGCCCTTGAGCAAGACACTGAACCTCTATCTGCTCAAGTCCTGTGATGAATTGGTGACCTCTGTAGTGTGTTTCCCCACCTTTCGCCCAATGAGCATTGGGATAGGCTTTAGCATGAAGCCATGACCCAACTTCAGATAAGTGGTCGATGATGGATGGATGGATGGATGGATGGATGGATCGGTAAGTGATGCTAGCATCATACACGGACCTGTATGTGTAGCTAACAGAAGCACTTCTGTGTGACGCTGACACCACATGGTAATGGGGCGGCATAGCTCAGTGGGTAGAGCGGTTGTCTGGCAATCGGAAGGTTGCAGGTTCGATCCCCGGTCCTGCATACAGAATGTCGAGGTGTTCTTGAGCAAGACACTTAACCCCTAACTGCTCCCCGAGCGCCATGTGTTGGCAGCTCACTGCTCCTATACAATAGGTTGGGTCAAAAATGCAGAGAAATCCAAATTTCCCCTTGTGGGACTGATAAGGGAATCCATAATCTTTGGGCTGATGCCTACAACTGGACTGTTTGCAAGAGAGCAAGCACACACAACAAGCAAATGAACACACGCTCGGTCATGACCCCTACTTTTTGTTGTTTTGTGGAGTTCAAGTTTTTAGAACCGTGGTACCTCAGTGGTAGAGCGCACCTGGGAGTCGGGTGTTACAGGTTTCATCCATTTCCTTCACTCTTACCTCTACAGAGATCTCTTTACACCTCCTCCAGTGACTACTTGCTGCCTCAAGAGCTACCCAATGACTCTGGCCTGGCTGGGAGGACAAAAGCAACACATGACGGTGACCAGAAATCCTCCTGAGCATAGCGCACTCCATCACACACTGAACTACCTCTTTGCTAATATATAGCTTGCCAAGCAGGCCCGAGTGCCTGATACACCAGTGGATGGGTAATTGTGAAAATGTGCTCTCTCATGAATAGATCACTCCTCGTCACGTCACATCAGTCACGTAATAAAGAATATATAATAGATAAGGCAAATAGTATTCTTTTGACATATTGGGTTAACATGAGGTATGACTAAAGTATCAACACACTGATGGTGGGAGGAAGCCCATGTAGACACAGGGAGAACATGCAAACTCCACAGAGAAAGGATCTGGGATGAGATTTGAACCTGAGACCTTCTTGCTGTGAGCCAACAGTGTTAACCAGCGTGCTGCGATTGGTGGTGACATTTATTGGCAGTATGCCTTTAATCTCAAAAACGGATGAACATCATTCACTCATAGCCTGGCCACAAAGACGGAAACATCACAGGCCTCAATCAGACCCATAAAAGGCTTCCTGGCAGGTCTGCCACACGGGCTCTGCTGCTCTTTCAAGTCATCTTTGGCTCATCTGACACACACACACACACACACACACACACACACACACATGCTCACAGCTCACCTCCCCGTGTCATTTGCATGCTGTTATTTGACACACACTGACCTCAAGAGGGGAAAAGGAGCTTTTCAGAGAAAATGAAACTTAGCACATGGAGAATGAGGAAAAGGGTGGTGTCAGTATATAAGCAGAGGGTGAAAAAGAGCTAAATGTAGGGAATGAGGAAGCAAATGGGACAGAGAGAGAGAGAGAGAGAGAGCTCACCAGGGGTACAGAGGCTTCTCAGCAGCTGTACGGTAATGACAAGATAATTACATTATTAGCACACTATTTAAAATCATATCATTTTCAAACACAAAATAAGTATCTTACATTCTATTGATCACACTGTGATTTTTTGATGGGAACGAAAGCAGAACAGCAAAAACATGTTCTATACTAAGTTAAATGTGATTTCTCTTTTCCTTTAAGTGCAACTATCCAACAGAGAAATAAGTTTTGATATTAACCTAACCTGAATCCTCACATAGAGGCCAAGGTCAAAAGTCATTGCGCACTTCAACAGAAGCCTTTATTTGAGACAGGGCATTATTTCTACTTTGTCATCCCTTTTATTTCATTTTATAATGTTTCCAGTTTAGACACGCAGCACTTCTGCCTTCGTTAAGCTGAAGCCAGCTCTACTTCTTCCTCATTATTCTAACAAATCCAGTGTTGTTATTCACCGCTCTAGGGTGATATTGACTTTCTAATAGAAAACACGGTGAGGTTGGCATCGCGACTCTGGAGTTGTTTCAACATGCCAGTGATCACGTAACCCGGTCAGAGCATTTAAACTGTGCTATTCAGAGGTAGGAGTGTCGATAACCACGGTTAAGATGGCAGTTATGTAACCTGACTCCATGGTCCATGCGAATTAAACAAGCCGTCAACACAGAGAAGGATGATTTGAATATTAGAAGTGAAACTCAGGGAAGCAGAGTGGCAGGTACAGTGTGACTATGTCATATTGATGTGATGAAAGCAGTGATCACCCAACTTGCCGTGTGCCCCTCGGTGTCAAACATAAAGGCCTGATCTGAGATATGTTAGGCCATGCGGAGGCCAGGACTATTCACATAAGAAATTACATTAAGAATCATAAAGAAAATGTTTTTAAAAAAATCTGATTCAGCTGTACTGTAAGGGCAGCATAGCTCAGGAGGTAGGGTGGTTGTCTAGTAATTGGAAGATTGGTGGTTGGTGATATCAGACGATTGGACTTTGAGTCAGGGTACATGAGGGCCGCGGGTGATGAGTAACTCGTGGTGCCATCCCAGATAAAAACCCATGACTTCTAGACAGATGTCTGCTTCTACAGGGAAAAACAGATGAAAGAGGAGGGGAGGTGAGACATCACTGGAATAGGTACACTTGTATTCATATTATATTCTTTCAAATCAAACATCCTGTTTTTCATACGAGGAATTAAAGTAGTATCTGAAATCAAGTTTCTTGGGGTATTAATGAACAATGAATCAAGTCTGAAGCCACACACGACTCATATCAATGCTAAAATATTCGAATCAATCCATAATCAAGCATCCCCATACACATTGTACTGGCCCGTCATTCTCTCATACAGTAACTGCTTTATGGAAGTGTGGAGGGACAGACACAAAACAAACACATCAAATCTTCAAACCCTACAAAAACTCAGTGACAACAAACGTCCACAAGACCACACACTCACATATGGGGGAGTGCCTCATTCATCCATAGGCTTCCATTATTGTTCACTGGACAGCTTGCATATGAGCAACTCAGAGGGTTCTCCTACAGGAACAATTTTCAGATGACTTTATGTATTTGTTATCAGTACTGATGAAGCAATGAACTCGTCCTTGCACACTGTGCAGACGGAGAAACTGATAT
>OMLC01001148.1:0-10764 GCA_900302585.1 Regalecus glesne
TGTGTGTGTCTGTGTGTATGTGTCTGTGTCTGTGTCTGTGTCTGTGTGTGTGTGTGTGTGTGTTTTGGATGGGGGTATATTTGAAAATGAAATTACCTTCGAAAATCTTTAGGCCTAGAAAGCTTACTATGTTTTAAAATGCTGTTGTTGTTTGAAGGATTCTTGCGACTTCGATTGTATGAAGAAACCTTTAAAGGTAAACATATTTTATTAAAAAAGGGAAAAACAGGAATGAAATATTTCTTTTACACTTCAACACTGCATGACATATCTTGTTTTGTATGTGATATGAGGTTAATTTTCCCTTTAACGCAACATTCTTACATAGATGTTATGAAGAACTTCAAAACGATCCAAATTTAAGTTAAAAAACCTTGAATCAAAACTAAAATATAAAACATATCTGGATTAAGTGGTCAGATACATAATTAAGAGCTTACATAGTATGTGGGAAACGCTACAAGTTCCACATTGTGCTGCATTTTTTTTCTGTACGAAGCAAACATGTTAGGCTTTTTTGACTTCTCAAATACATTTTTACAGACAAACCAATAATTTCTAATAAAGAAGCTGCATTTTATCATTGCATCCTGTTCCTGAAGACAGTGATTATAAATGTCTAAGTAAATGAACAAAATACTAAAAAAGACTGTTGAAATGTAATCAAGGAAACACATTATAGAGAATTATCTCCAAAGACTGTTCATGATAAATTTGTTGGTATGGAAAGTGTCAGTCACTATTAAGATATAAGCCAAAACTAAAATATGTATGGGTCATACTGCAAATAATGAAACGATGATATACATGAACATCACAGTCATCAGGATTAAGGAAAACACTGTAGCTAACAAATCAGCTTTTAGCTTTGGTATGCAGGCTGCTGAATAAAGGTCACCTGTTACTGTTGCAGGGGTGAAAGCTTCTCATTTTCTTAATTCTAATACAGAATCATTCATTATACATATGTTCAATGCAAAATAAGAAAGACTATGACTTGCAACAAATTGGCATGCTTTTCTTGCCAGTGAATTAAAAGCCTTTCTTTGTTCCTTACCTTTATATCTTTGCCCAGATCTAAAGGCCCTTCTCTGTCCTTTTGGAAAGTTTGGATGACATTTTCCTCCATATTACTTTTCAGAACTTTCAGATCATTTGAAAGCTTTAAACATGGGGTTAAGTGATACTCTGTGTCTATGAATTTGCCAATGGTGATAAGATTTTCCCCATCTTTTGCGGTCTTTGGGACCTCATCATCTGCCCCCTGAAAGAGTTCCTCTTTGGGCCATGTGAGATTCATATGAGTAGAGCCAAACTTTCTTCTGTTTGCTTTGTTGGAGACTTGACTTATAATTGTGATTTTGACTTGTGTATCATCCGTTTTTGAACTTGTTTTGTTTTGCTCTCTCATATCCGCTTGTGGATCCCCATCTCCCTCTCCAGTTTCTTCACTCTCATTCGACTTCATAATTTCAAAAGGTACTTCATTCACACCTGATGTCCTCTCGGTCCTCAAAAGTATGTCATTGCTAATCCGTTGTTCCTGTTCTCCTTCAATTTTCTGTGACCATTTTTTTCCACCTTGTAGATTTCTTCTGGTCCTGCGAGAAAACCCCATCTTTCTTTTCTTACCAGCAAAACTGGGATCTAGGGTTTTATAGTCATTTTTATTTGGAGCCCTTGGTGACGACTGATTTTGCTGGCCACTGTCACTTTCAGATATTGTAGATATATGTATTTCATTGCTCTTAACTCTATCTGAATAAGGTGCCTCAACAAAAGCACTGACATTAGACTCCTCATTTCTATTTGGTTGAGTTATATTTCCTTGAACCATCAGTTCAGAAATACTAATATTCTTACTATAGGAGCCAACTTCCTCAGATAGGGGGGCCTTTGAAAGACTCATGCTGGATGTGTTACTGGTCTCTAAATCCACATTGTACTGATCAGTGGCTGCTATGTGAAAGTGTTGCATATGGGATTGACCTGTGATTTTTTCATTTGTTTCCTGATACACTTGCTCATTTTCTTTGACTATATCATGATGTGTAAAGAAGGAATTCAATGAGGTTTCCACTCTCTTAATTTCTGATACGGCAGCAGTTTCTAACTCTTCTAGCTTCCCCAGTTCTTCCCTCTTCTGTTGCTCTTTCATATCATCATCTTTTTGTCGAATAGAATTTCCAGAAGTTGAGTTTGTCATTTTCCTGTAACCTTTGTACCCATCATCAATTATCAATTCTTTATCTTTAGGTATGTCCGGTGATAAGAGACCACCAACATCCTCATGAGATTTGTTGCAAAGCTCTTCTGGTGGGGCATTGATGTCCTTTTGATGGTTAATAGTATATGATTCACTGTCACCTCCCATTTGCAGAATATCCACAGTACCATTAAAACTTTGTTCTTGGTTAAATGAGTTTGTACAAAGATAAGATGGGTGAGTAATTTTTGTTAAACCTTGATCAATTTCCCTTTCCTCTGTGATCACAGGCAAGTTGCTGGTGTTACTTTTAGGCTCAACTGGCCATTTCAACTTAGAGT
This sequence comes from Regalecus glesne, assembly GCA_900302585.1. Classification (NCBI taxonomy): domain Eukaryota; kingdom Metazoa; phylum Chordata; class Actinopteri; order Lampriformes; family Regalecidae; genus Regalecus; species Regalecus glesne. The sequence continues at coordinate 2,548 of OMLC01001148.1, forward strand.
TCAAGGACTCCTCACTTCTCATGTCAACTCCTTTGCTTATCTCACCTTCTGATATTTCATCTTTGGGGACTATTTCTTCATTTTCCTCCCTACCATGGAGATTTCTATGGGTTGAAACCATCTTTCCCCCCTTCCCTGTGGACTTTAAGTTAGCACAGTCATCACACTCTTTGTTCTGATAACCTCTTTTTAGTATCCCTAGAAGCCTTGTATGGTCACTGGTTACATCTGCACCAGAGATCCCATCTTGTTCAGGTACTTCTTCAACTGAGTAAGACGTTTCTTTTTTGAGATCTTCCTCATTTTCAGCATCAAAAGCATCTGATGTAATTGAAAGAACACATGTGTTTGATTTAGCAGGAAGCAATTCAATTTTTGTGACTGTATTTATAGTTTCTATTAATTGTGGGGCACGGTTCTCATTTGCTGGATCCCCACATACTTTTCCAACTTCATCTCTTTCAATAACAACTTGTGCACCCATTGAGCTCTCTACTTTTGGATCACATTTTACTCCAATTTCTACAAAGTCTGTCCTTGTAAGATGTTGAAGACTCTCTATTGCTTTAAGTGGCTGTTTGATGTCAATTTCCTCTTTTGTTGCTTGTGTATCACAAGACTGAGAGGCGTCTTCTTGATTCAGTAAAGGGCTTCTCCTTGAGTTACTTCTGTCTTTTTCATAAAGATGGGAAATGTTTTGCATTTCTGAAGTTGAGTCGTCATCTTGGTTGAATAACAACATGGCTTCAGATTCATGTTTTGTAACACTTTTTAAATTGCTAATCTCAAACTCCTCCTTCATATTCTCATCATCTTTTTCTGATTTTGAGGTTATTTCCCTTTTCATAGTTTCAGTGTTCTCTTGAACATATTTCAACATACTTTTTTCCTCTTGGACTGGTTTGTCTTTGTGATCACTTGTATACCTGGGAGATGTGTCCATGTCTCTTAATTCCTCTGTGTTTTTTCTATCCTCTAGACTCATAGAGTAGCCTTGTGTGGACTGCAATGAGGAACTTCCCTCAACAGAATGACTTTGACTTTCCTCAGATGATGATGGCCCATATTGCTCGTTGCTAGAATTTAAGAGTGACATGTCATCCAACAGGCATGTTTCTACCAGTGAGGAATCACTAGTATTTCCACATAATATGGGCTTATCTAATTCAGATGTTACTCCTTCAGGATGGGGACCCATTGCTTTAGCATAGACTGCTATGTTTGACTGTTTGTTGCTCACATTAATATAATCTATTACATTCTCATGCTCATTTGATTTCCTTCCATTAATTCCTTGATCCTCCATAATACCTTTAATGCTGCCAGCCTCTTTGTGATCTTCAATCACCCCATCATACATGTCATCATCTTCATTTCTTTCTTTTAAAATCTCTGAATCATCTTGTGTTACAGGGTCCTTTTCCTGCATATTGTTAGGGTTTGAAATTATTTGCTTGTGTGCAGATGGCTCCATTACTCTTATTTCAACTTCACCATCTTCTCCTGACTTTTCAAAAGGGTTAAGATTTTCTGTGATATCATATATCTCTTTCCCTGTGTTATCAATTGGATAGACATCTTCTATCTGAGTTTCAAGTTCCTCATGCACTTCCTTGTTTAAGACATCCTCTGAATTGTGTGCCTGAGAAAACAGAATGGCATCGCTGACCTGAGATGAACTGAAATGCTCAATGTGTGTCCCCTCTGCAGATTGCCTCTTGGAAGATGTCGTGACTATAGTCTGATCAATGACAACATAATGTGGTTCAGCAGTTACTATTGCTGTATTTTTTTCTGACATTATCATTACCTTGACAGACGAGTCTTTTTCTTCTGCCTCCAAATCTGATTCACTGGCTAAATAGCTACCTTGTAAATTCTTGCCTTGCAAAAGCAAACCCATAGCTTCTTTTCTTTCCTCATGTATATCTGCTGCACAAAGTTCACTTTGAAGTCCTTTATCTGGCTTTGTCATAGGCTTTAATAGTACCTTTTGCTGTTTTTCTATTGAAAGATCTGAATTTAAACATAACTCAGAGATTGCACCAAAGTGTGTGCTGCGTTTGATGTGTTCACTGTCCTCATTCCGTGAGGTGTGAAGTATCCCTGATCCTTCAAGTATTCTTTCAATTTTGCAAATCTTTGGCTCCTCCTGTTTGATTGCACTCTCTTCCCCAGGATCATTTACAGCTTCACTTCCACCAAAATCACCATTTGCATCTCTTAAATGTCCCATTTGCTCAGTCATTGCTTCTGTATTTTCTCTAAACTTATTTTCAGGGGTTTTCCTCTCCCTTTGATTTTCAGAATGGATGAGTTGTACGCTGGAGCAATCTGGTTCCATAAAGCCCTGTGGGTTGAGTGGGGCTGACTTCATTTCAACAACACCAAGAACCTCACTACTCTCAACAACTTCCTCTTCAGTCTCATAGCATGATTCTGTGATGGAGTCCTTGACATTTTGCCTTACTCTCATCATACGATGAGACCCAAGTTTTCTTCTGTTGCTTGTAACTTCTGACAAGGGTGGATACCAGCTTCTAGTTTGAGAATGATGTTCATTCAAGTCCATTAATGAGTCAGTATTTTCTTCCATCATGTGACTCTCAGCAACATGCATCTCATCATTGGCACCAGATTTTCCATTTTGGTTTGATGAGCGTCTGCGTGATGAACCAAGTTTTTTCTTTGATCTCTGATCAGACATGACTCCCTTTGTTCCCTTCTACGGCCTGAAGTATAGAGCTGGGTATATTGAATCAGAAATACAAGGTGCATTGTAGAGTACATTGGTCAATAACATAAAAAGATTCTATTACAAGTGGAACTGATTATATTTATCAATCTATCTGTGTTGTTTGTAAATTCTATCAATTCTCATCCCTACTTCAAAAATACAGAAAGTTCACAACAGATGTCTTCTAAACATCAAAAAATACACTACCAACGTTAATTATATGCACAAAGAGATCTTTGACAATTTTTCCTTTTTTAGCTTACCATTTTGCTTTAATATTTGATAATTTAAAGTTGAAAATACATTTCATGTACTTACCAAAAACTATTGTTCAGAAAGCATATTTGTCACACTAAGCAGCCACTACATTTAAAACATCATCTCAGTGAAGAGCCTGAACATGAGGAAGTGCAATGATTACTAACATGAGCTATGGCTTCCTGTGATTTGCGCCATCAAGTAGCGAACAGCAAAAGTCCAATAACATACTACTTCCTGAAACGAGTAAAACAGCAATTACAAGATCACTTTAATCTTGTTTACCATTTAGTTTATTCGGTGTTTATTCTTATTTGCGGACAAAGGAAAGTGTGCAGGACATAGAATAAACATGTCACCTCGCATTTTTATAGGAAAAGCTTTAGCATAACTACTTAAGACACACATTATGAGCCCATTGAGGTAGGGTGAAGAACATGTTGGGCGATTATTTTCAATAGGGGGCCACACAAGAAACCTACATTGTTGCCGGGAGCCAAAACAAACTTTGCCATGCTTTAACCTCTAATTTTATCACTAGATTGAATTACAGGGGGTTGCGGTAGCTTGGGTGTAGAATGCTTGCTTTGGTAACTAATGAGCCAGAGGCTGTGGGTTTGAGCACAAAGTGGGTTGTCATACTGTCTTAATCTCCCGTGCCTGCCCTGAGATGGAGTGGCAACCGGTCTATGGTATTTCTCTGCCTTCTGCCCGATGAGCACTGGGATAGGAACCAGCAGATCTCCACCCCTTCGGATAAGCAGTTGACAATGACATGACACTAGATTATAGAAACCATGGTTTATTTCAGTACATACTTGTATAACACCTATTGATGAACAATACATTGAAAAAAAGTTTTGATTCTTGGTAAATCAAGTCACTTTATCCCGCATCCACGTCAAAGGACCAATGTTTTTACCAGGTAACTTATGAAATAGGTTAGTTGTAACACCAACTAATTTTCCCTGCGGTAACCCTACCTTTTACGTACATTTATTTACCTCTGCAACTAAATCTTTATCGTTTGTTGTTCTTGTTATGACATGGTCTTAACATATAGGATACACTGTCGCCTCCTAGTGGGTAGACTAGAGTTACGCATCACTGTACGTTTGAGGGCAGGAAAATCAAGCGACTTGTGAAGTGCACACGCTAGACTACCTAAAACACATAAACAAGATGTGCCCTTGATACCAATTATATACACGATCAACTCTGTCACATACAATAACTCTAAATTCGGGTTATAATTAAATCTTAGGACGTACCACAGTTCACTGAACACATTAACTCGGTGGACACCCACATCAAGTTCACCAGGATGGGTGCTAAAAATGACGTGTTGGCTTTCATGGATAATAAAGTTAAGATTGGTGTTGGGGGACAGTTGATTGTAAGTGTACCACTACCATCTGGAGCATAAACTGGAAGTAATCAAGACTCTGTACCACCGGTCTGACAACGTCCCCACTGACTCAGCGGCCGGAGAGGGAGATACATCCCAGTGTGGTTACCATAACTGGGAGGTTTCTTAACGCCAGAAAGCCTCCCAAACAGTGATCCAGCCAAGTCGGGGGAGAAGAAGAGCCTAAGTGCAGACCGATATTGATTCCGTATGCGGCAGGAGTGTCGGAACATTTAAGACGCGTATTTTCCAAATAGTGCGTCTCCGTTGCTTTCAAATCCCTAAACCTACCGCGTCAGAAGTTAGTCCACCCAAAGGATGTGGTCCCGCAGCACAGAGCAATGCCTATTGTTGTGTGGTATCGATGTACTGTTTCCAAGGAGGGGAATGCTGCAGTCAGCTCAGGCTGAAGATGTCACCTGTTTGAGTGACGAACGTTTCTGAATAAACTTCTGATCCAGTTGATCCGATTCACCTTTTTGTGATTTCCCTTACCTGGATTAATGAGCATGCATCAAGAGACCTTCTCAATGGCTGGCGTTCAGTACAATATGATTGCGTCTCAGAAATATGTTTAAGTCGCTGTGCGAATCCAGATACATTTGCGTTAAAACAATCAGGATCTCCAATGTCAAAGTTAACCATTCAACAAGTTTTTTACGAAATAGGGGAAGACCAGCACCCATGGATTTTCTATAAATTGGTATGAGCGAAAATCCTGGCCAGTAGAAGCTCCAGAAGAGGGACATCGATGCGGTCTTCATTGGACGAGCCCTCGAGAGCCTCACAAGCAGTGTGCAGGCTATAAGGTTAGATTTAACTACCATGATTATATACAATATTGTAACGTTCATGGCAGCTTGCTAGCTCTTGGCTAACGGTTCGGACTCTTTTGTTGACTGGATGACGTGCAACCCTTTAATATGAACGTCCCGTGTTCAGTTCCCCGCTGCCCCTCCCCCGAATTTGCTACAACATATTCCATAATTTTTCAAGCAGAGAGAACGTTGCCATTGTCATGAAAATGTTATGCATGAAAGGAGGCTGCATTAGTGCCTTTGGGTTGCAAATGACTTTATTTTCATAGCATGGCAAGAGATGTAGTCTAGCTTGCTGCTAAACAATCCGGTTAGGTTAGGCACCATGGATATCTTATACACCAGTGTTTTACACGAAGTGGGTTTACAAAAATCTTTGTACTTTCTAAGTCGACAAAGTATGTTGATGTGCATCACATGTGACTACAGTACCGTACATAGCCTAACAAACACAGTGTTGGTTTGTTTGCCTTTAGGGGCAGAACAGCAGCCTCAAGAATGAATAGGAATCACCAGAACAAGGACAGATTTGAGTGAAGAGAAGCAGAGGCTGAGTGAAGAGGTCTGTGAGACTATCCAGTAAAACGTTTTTCAAATATTTTGGAGTATTGGGAAAGCAAATAAACAGGTATATACCTTGTGTAATGCTGTCCATCTCCGGTTTTAAAAAGTGGTATTGCTTTTGCAATTTTCATTTTGTTGGGACATTTACCAGATTGAAATGAAAAGTTGCAGATATGGGTTAGTGGCTTTGCAATTCCTTCAATAACTGTTACTGTTACTGTTATCGTGTCTATAGTATTCCAGTCGGTGGAGGTTTTATTTTTGCATGTTCTTACGGCCTCTGTGATTTCTTTTTCATCTACTGCTGTCAAAAAGATTGTATTTACATTATTGTCCCTGCTATCCTCAAAGCCCCAGATTCTGTCGTCTCTGGTTCCTTGATTTTTGTTGCCAATTCTAGTCCCACGTTTACAAAGAATTTATTAAAGCCATTAACCACATCCTCCATATTATTTATGGTCTTGTCATTCTCAATGATGTACTCCAGATAATTTGTAATTTTAGTTCCATTTCTTATAATACCATTTAGTATACTCCATAAACTTTTAATGTTTTGATTTTTCTGTAATATTCTATTATAGTATTCCTTCTCCACATATCTTCATGATATTGGTTAATTTATTTTTATTTTTTTAAATACTTTTCTTCTGCCTCTATAGTTCGGTGCTTTATGACATTCCTATAAAGCATATTTTTCTATTCACAGACATTATTTAACCCCTTAGTAAACCATGGACTATTCTTGTATTTATGTATTTTACTGTATTGTTTTATATGACAATTTTATCGTATAATAAATTGTATATTTGTAAAAATATACCAGAATATATTTGTTTATTTTTATGAATCTATACAAATGGCCAGAATATGGTTGTCAACTGTTATGAATCTATAGGCTACTTTAGTGGTTAAAGTTCTCTTCTTGTATTTGGTAAGTTTTGCTTAAACATCTCTGTTAACAAAACCACTCAATGACGGAAAGAATGAGTCTTATTTAGTGTGTTGGAAAATGGTAGAAAACCGTGTGTTCACCCCATTTTTACTGAATACTCCCAAAAGGATACATATCACACAGTTCTTCCTCTTCCTGAATGCACGAGTTCCTTTGTTGTAGCTAAGCACGCTCTATTCTGACTGATGCAATGCATGTGCACTAAAGATATTCTAAACTAATATGCCACATTGTAGAATATATTGGACAACCACTACAGCAAACAATCATTAAATATCAATCTAAGTAATAGAAAACTTAAATCTGGGACCAAATTACAAAAAATGGAAAATGGCTAACATTTCTGTCCCCTAATTGCTCAACATAGGGATGACAATTACATCACCAAAACTAGACTCATTTTCTTTATTTTAATATTTTTATGTTCTCCTTCACTTAATTATAAGCCAAAAAACAAAAACAAACCTAGACTTATCTTGGAACGACCAAAATATTGTCAATAGAGAAACTAATAAACTACTGAATAATAATCTGTCTTGATGCATGCTCAATAATCCAGGTATGGAAAACACAAAAAGAGGTGAATCAGTTCAACTGGATCAGAAGTTTATTTGGAAACATTTCGTCACTCACCAGGTGACTTCTTCAGTCTGGCTGAAGGGAGTCACCTGGTGCCACTGCCACTGTGGAGTTTTTTGACTACCTGTGACCTCCTCCAGGGAAATTGATGTTGATCCTCCATCATCCTCCAGCTCTGTCTCTATCCTAGAGGGTGGGTAAGTTGGGCTCAGGAGTTCCTCAAAGTGTTCCTTCCATCATTCCACTACCTCCTCAGTTGAGCTCAACAGCGTCCCATCCTTACTATAAACAGCTTGGACAGTTGCCCGTTTTCCCGTCCTGAGGTGCTGGACGGTTTTCCAGAAGCACTTTGGTGCTGAACTAACGTCCTTCTCCATGGCTTCCCCGAACTCCTCCCACTCTCGCTGTTTTACCTCTTTCACTACTGACGGTGCCGTCCTTCAGGCCTGTTCGTATCTGGCAACTGTCTCTGGAGTCTCTCGGGATAACTTATCCTGGAAGGCCTCCTTCTTCAGTCAGACAGCTTCCCTAACTGCTGGTGCCCACCAGGGTGTTCGTGGGTTACCACCCATTTGAGGGACCTACATCATCAAGTATGAAATTTAAACATTTATTTGTGTTTTATCAAGGAAAATAAGTTTTCACCCCCCAACAAAACATGACTGAGTACTTGGTGGAGAAACCCTTGTTGGCAATCAAGCATTTCTTGTAGTTGTCTTGATTAATGCTCAATAATCCAGGTATGGGAATCATAAAAAGAGGTGAATCGGTTTAAGTGAATCAGAAGTTTATTCAGAAACGTTTTGTCACTCAAAGAGGTGAGAGCAAGCACCCACCTCATAAACTGTACATGGATACAACACACAACAATAGACATCTGTTGTCATCTTTCAATACTTTG
>OMLC01001152.1:1942-12613 GCA_900302585.1 Regalecus glesne
GTGTGTGTGTGTGTGTGTGTGTGTGTGTGTGTGTGTGTGTGTGTGTGTGTGTGTGAGAGAGAGTGAGAGAGAGAGAGAGTGTGTGTGTGTGTGTGTGTGTGTGTGTGTGTGTGTGTGTGTGTGTGTGTGTGTGTGTGTGTGTGTGTGTGTGTGTGTGTGTGTGTGTGTGTGTGTGTGTTTGGTGGCAACAAAAGCAGTAACGGAGGCCATTGGACTAGTGGGGTGTGGAATTCCCCTGCCTAAGATCAAATGAAGAGAAGATATATAGGCTCTCACTGCTCTCCAATTAATATTTCACCTATGTCTATGAGACGGATCCAAAGTGTAGCAAAAGTGGTGGTGGGAGCCAGACAGAGAGGTGGGTGGGAGTGTGTGTGTGTGTTTATATGTGTGTGTGTGTGTGTGTGTGACAGAGATGAAATAAGCTTCAGAGCTTTCTCCTCCAGTCTAACATTAACCTCTGTCTGATGATCAGTACACTCCAATATCACAAGAGAATAGGAAATGTACTCCAAGAATTATCTATGCATCAAATGAATGTATCCAAAAGGACATGCATTTTAGAGTTGATACTGCTGCCTGTGCCCCTGACAAAGGCAATAGGAGAAAGAACTGGAGTTCTCCGGGTGCTGCAGTTGCTCACTGCACTATACAATAGGGTGAGTTAAATGCAGAGAACACATTTTGCGGTATGTATGTGCAATGACAAAAGGGCCCCACAGTGGCCCAGTGGTGGAGCATGCGCTTCAGAAACTGACAAGCCAAATGTTGCAGGCTCAAAACTCCCGCGGGGCGTCAGCAAGGGCATCCGGCCTTAATACTCCATGCTAGATGTAAGTCTGTGTCCCTTCAAATAATGTGGGGCATAATCGTGACATGTAAAAATGGACATCTCTATTTACAATGAGGAATAAATAAAGCTTCTTTCTCTTCTAATGACAAAAACATGTAGATGGGAGCCCTGGATTTTTCATTAAAAATCGAGAAAACATGATGTGCATGATGTTATAAAACAGTCCAAGAATCGAGCACCCTAGTTATTCCTAATTGCCTAATTTTCTTGGAAGGTCATGATGGCACTTAAAGCCTCCTTGGATCCATTTCCATAGAAATGCTACATGGAACACAGGAAGCCTTTTTGTGTGCCAGCAAGCACTGATGTGCTTTCTGTTTCCATGCCAACTGACTTTCATCTTTCATCTTTCTTACCAGCTCATCCTACGCTTCAGATGAATTAGGTTTGTTACAAATTCTTTTGAAGTGCACAGACTCCCCCCATCCTACCCCACTTCAGCAAAACAAAAAACAAAAAACAGAGGAGCTACAAATGTAAGCCAATAATCTCACTCGTTTCAGCTCCTTTGCTAACCAATAGAGCTGCAGACAAGATATTTCCACTTCGTTTCAAGTTGGAATGCTCTTCCACCTCTCTGCTTCCATTTTCAGCTGTCATGAGCTGCCGCACGCCACACAATTCATTTCCATTACGGAGATGGCCTCTGAGAGGTTTGCATTGTGGGTTGGTAATGATCTTCAATTACGCCAATGCCAAGACCTGAGGGGTAAAAAAAAAGATAGGGGTCTCTTAAGGATCAAAGGTTTAGGTCTTAAGAGGACTTCTGTGTCCTTGCAGATGCATTTTAACATGCAGCCCCAGTGAGCTATGCCTCTGGACACAAAAAGGCAATTTCCAGACTCTGTGCGCCATATGTCAATGATGGTGGTGCTAGAAAATCAGGTATTGGTCTATATTCTGGTCTTTGGGATATAAAATGTATATATTTAGCTTTTTTATTATTATTATTTTATTTCTGGGGTTTCCATGACTTACCATAGTTTGTGAGCTCAAACCAGAAAAAATACCAGACATATAAGCATAAAAAATGTTCAAAATTCAAAGGGTCTATTTCAAACAGTTTTATTGCAGAAAAAATGGCATCGTGAAATGTTCATGTACGATCTGATTACAGTAGTTGAGATATACCAGTTTCTGTGGATGGTGTGACTTTTACAGTGCCAAAGCCCAGAAACTTTATCTTAAGAATTAAATTGAGTCATTTATAAGGCATCACTTCTCTATTTCTGCTGTAAAGAAAGCTCATGGAAATGATTGACAAAGAATTCAAATCTAGATGCCTTTTTTACATTCTTGTAGCAAATGAACTGGAAAAACAACAAAACCGCAACCTTTTGCCTGATTGGTGAAAATCTCCAGAGCTCCCAAGAGTGATGCGGTCTGGAGCTATGCTCCCGAGAGGGTCACCCATGGCAGTAAGGTCAAGGGGGAGGTCCCCAACAAAGAGCGATCCAGCCAAAACCTCAGTGGTGGAACAGGTAGAGAATAATGGCTGACTTTAGGGAAGCATCACAATGGCTCGAAAGGTGGAGGAAGGCTCAGCAGAAATGGACCCCTCAGTTGTCTTGGACTCCCTGCCATTGAATCCTGACCCAGATCCGTAAAGGAGTATGAGGTGGCCAGTTGCTCCACATACAAACAAAGTCATGTACAGGCATCCTTTATGAAGGGAATAATAAGATAATGATTCCCTTATCAGTCCCGCAAGGAGAAATTCCGATTTCTCTGCATTTTTTGACCCAACCTATTGTATAGGAGCAGTGAGCTGCCAACATATGGTGCTCAGGGAGCAATTAGGGGTTAAGTGTCTTGCTCATGGACACCTTGACATGCTATATGCAGGACCGGGGATCGATCCTGCAACCTTCCGACTGCTAGATGACCGCTCTACCCACTGAGGTATGCTGCCCCTATATATCTCCCCCTAACATCCTGAATTAAGTCATATGGGGACGGGCAATTGGTGATGGGGACAGTGTTGTGAGATCTGAAAGCCACTAGTCATGAACCTATACATCAGGTGGTGGGTCCTAGATTCAAATCACTAGGCTCTTAGAACCAGAAAGAAAGATCCCTTTGGTATCTGCACCCATGACTGAGCAGGCCTCTTTAGTATCCTCTCTGCTCATTCCACTTAGGGAAGGGGCTAGAAAAGCTGCCCTAAAAACAGCCTGCCTCTAACCTCTTAACTGGATTACCACCTCCAGAAGCATCACCGCATTCAGTTAGAAACATTGAAACATGAGATTTGGAACCTGGAATATAAGCCCACTGATGGATAGTGCAACCATTGACAGACCAGAGTGGAGAACTGTAATCCTTGCCAGAGAACTGAAGATATGCTGGATTGACAAAGCTGCCCTTTCTGAGACCTGACAGGCAGACGAAGGGCAGCTGAAGAGGGAGAGGGGTGGCTACTCATTCTTTTGGAAAGAAAAAGCTGCTGATGGGCCCACGATCCATTTGGATGGATTTACCAGCAGGAGCCAGATCATCAGATACCTGTCTGAACTTCCTATGGGGATGAATGAGCATCTCATGATCATCATTTGGGTGCTTGCCAACAACCAAATGGCAAATGTTGTGAGTGCCTATCTCCCTATTTCAGACTCTAAAGAGGAAGTATAAGAAACCTTCTACACTTACTTGGATCAGAGAGACACTGTCAAGACACACCCAAGGAGGATAAGATCAATCTCCTAGGAAACTTCAATGCAAGGGTCAGCCGGGATCAACACTTCTGGAAAGGCACTGCGGGACAGGAAGGCATTTAGAACATCAACTCCAATGGAGTTCTGCTTCTTTGCAAACATGCCCAGGACAACCTCACCATCACTAACACTATTTCACACAAAAAATAAAAATTAAGGCATTTTTGAGACACCCCCGCTCCAAACAGTGACATATTTTCACCATGTATTTGTGTGAACCAGGCAATAGAGATGACTCCTGGATGGATCATCAACTCATCTGCAATGTCAGTTAAACTCGAGAGAAAGAGGAGGGTTCAAAAGAAGCAGATCTGGCCCAGAATTAACCTTGAAAGCATAAAGGAAACTGCTATCCAGTAGTGGCTTCAGACTAGTCTTGGGTAATCCCTCCGATAAAAAATATCCCGATGACATTGAGAAGAACTGAAGCCAAAATCCTGCAAAACCTCTCTTGGGCAGAAGTCTAGAAAAAAACAGGACTAGGGGTATTTCACTGCTGTCCACAACAGGCAAAGTCTTCACTCAAACCAATAGCTACCACTGGTTAGATGAGATAAGCTATTCCTTTTAGTCCCACAGGAGGAAATTATGCTTAGTTGAGGAAGTATTCCTAGAATCTCAGTGTGGCTGCCGCTAATCCAGACATACAGCTGACATAATATTTAGAGTATGTCAATTGTAGGAAAAATGCCATGAGAAAAGTCAGCATTTGGTTTTGTTTTTTGTTTTTTTTTTGTTTTTTTTGGGGGGGGTTGTTTTATAAAAAATATCTTTATCCCTTTTTTTCACACCCAAATTTCCCGAGTTGCCTACTGCTGGGTTAGTCTCTTTGATACCCCTCTAGAACATCGACAGGAAGGAGGAAGCTGTAGGATGTGAGCCTCCCAAGTCACGTGATGGCAAACAAGTGGAACACTAGTGAACCTAGAATACTTTATCCAACCTAAACCCTTTACCCTTGTGAGGCTTAGCCAATTATGCCTCACTAACTTTGGACCTCCGGCCACGGTTGGAAATGGTGAAGTAGGGATTTGAACATAAGTCAGCATTTGTACATGGCTTTCATAGACATGACAAAGGCTTTAGAGTCATGATAGTGGCTCTGTGGAGCACCTTATGAAGATATGGCTGCCTTGAAAAATACATCAGAATATTGAGGCTTCTACATGATGGTATGTCAGTCACAGTATTCAGCAACAGCAGCTCTGACTCAGACACCTTCAGCATGAAAACGGGTCAAACAGGGATGCATCATCACACTCACCCTGTTTACCATCTTTATTACCACCATACTCCACATCATTGGTGAAGAGCTGCCACGGGGATCCAAATTCTATACAGAATTGATGATAGGTTCTTCAACCTAAATATGTACAAGGCCGAAAGCAAAATCTGCAACACCAATGTCATGGAGCCTCAAAATGTAGATGACAACATAATCACAGGACACTTTGCAGAAGGACTCCAGTACATTCTGAATGTCCCTTTTGTCAAGGGCTCTGGATCTAATATTTAAAATCAAGACCCAGGTTCTGTATCAAACTCCACCCAACCAGCCATCTACCCAGCCCACCATAAAAGTAAACTACAATGTTCTCAAAAACAACAATTTCTCCTACCTCAGCAGACTTCTCTCCTCAGAAGCTGACATCAACTCTAAGGTCCACTATCACCTAAGTTGTGCTAGTGGCCCATATGCCAGACTCATGAAAAGAATCTTTGAGAACCAAACCAACACCTAAAGGACCAGAAAAAACTCCTGGACTACAGAGCTATAGTTATGCCCACCCTGATATATGGAGCAGAGTCATAGACCACCTACAGTAGGTACCTGAGAGCCCTGGAATAATACCACCAAATATTCTTATGAAAGATCTTGAGGATCAGCTAAAAGGACAGATACATCAACATTCTGGATGAAGCCAACTTGACTAGCATCACCACCAGAATAATGCAGCACAAACTCCAATGGAGGGGCAATGTCATCCACGTGTCTAACACCCATTTCTCCAAACAGATCCTGTACTCCCAGTTGAGGAAAGGTTTGCGAGTCTTGGCAGCCAAAACAAAGGGTTATAGGACAAGTCTGATGTCAATGTCAAGACTAGTCTGAAGAAATTCAACATCAAATCAAGCAACTGGGAACACATTACACTGAATAGATGCTCCTGAAAGATTTTTTTTAATTTGCTGTTTTATTGTCCCACAACACAGGCTAGTGTATTCTATAAATCTTAATTTAATCTATCCTACTGTATAGGATCAGTGAGAAGCCACCATTTGGAACCTGTTAAACAGTTAAGGGTTCAATGTCTTGCTCAAGCACACCTAAGAATGCTTTTATGCAGGACTGGGGATCAAATCTACAACCTTCTGATTGCCAGACAACCACTCTATCCACTGAGTTATGCTGCAGGAATAAGCTACATGTCATGAAATGGAACTATTTTACCATCCACTGTGCTACAGAGAAAAAGCAACAGCACTGAAGAGAGAGAGTGAGAAAGGCTCAACTACCACTACTAACCAAAACCAGTTTCCCCAGTTTCCACACTGCATCAATGTATGTGGATCAGCCTCTACAGTCATCTGAAGACCCCAAAGGAGAGGACAGTCATACTCACTTCGAGTGGCTGCCGATGAGAATGATGATTGGGATGATGAGTCAGCTGTGATTAAGTGACCTGATTGGCCAGCTGAGAGCCATGTGTTATTTACGAGAACACCACAGAAGCTGCATCATTTCATGTGTATTATCCAGCTTCTGACAGCTGATGTCATCAGAAGCTGATCTTAACATCTGTCATAAAATGTCAATGATGGAAATGTTTTGAAATATCAATTGAATATCCAGACAGCCTGACTCTGGTAACACATGTGCGCGCACACATGCACACACATGGAGAGGCCACCAGAGAAGAATGTGAGCTAATTTGACACTCATGCATGTCTCCCGGCATAATCCTACCAATTGAACAATGAACAGAAGTATATGAAATAACATGTAGCTGTTACCAGCTAAAAATATACTGTCCCTCTACAGAAGCAAGCAAGATAGAAGTGTTGGCAAACGTTGTTATTTATATTAACCATGATGTCATAAGTAATGTGTTAACATACAAGTGCTCCTAGCTAATATAATGGACATGCTTGTGACATTCATTGGGTCATAGATAAAAGCAGTTCCACCTCAAGCCACCTATGCTGGATCAAGCAATGTTAGTTTTTAGGTTGTATTTTTTTCACTTTAAGAAACTTGTATCAAAAAAGCAATACAACATTTAAGGTTGTGCGTTATTGTAAATAACATCATGGTTGTGACGATTTGTGACCCAATTAGATCTGTGATGTTATTTTTTTATAACTTCTCCTTAGCTATCTGACAATACCTGACATAATCAGCTGTCAGAGAGCCCAGGGAAACTAATGTGAAATGCACATTCAGAGTCACGCCACCTAAAATACACATTGATTTCTAAAAAGCAAAATAATATTCACCACCTATTTTTTTCTGAAATCATTAACTTCCACCATGTCATATGAACAATCCCATCTTACCCTATGATGCTTCAGACAGCTTCTCCAAAACTCAGAGTGTGTCCCGACTACAATGACTGCCAAACGACTGCAAACTGCTGAGAGGAGTTCAATTGAGTCCAGTAAAATATTGAAATATATAAAATACTGAAATAAATGGCCATCTGGAGTTTGAAGTTTGGCATATAGATATGGACCTCTGTACTCTCAGGTTTTTAGGGGGAAAAGACAAAAGGAGGGATTCTCACTTTTGGGGACAAGAAGCAATTTGAGATGAAGAGAAGAATTTATGGTGAAATAAGAAAGCTTTCAGGCTGACCCCGAGATTTCTCTCTCAGTGAGTATCAGGGACACATTCAGAACAAAAGCCATAGCAGACATGTATACTCAAGAGTTTTCAAATATACGTTGATAAACAAACAACACTTTCTATTTTTTTCAAGCCTTGAGGAGCCTGAGCCTCCTCAGGGGTGTGAGCCTCTGATGTTTGCACTGGTTTGCATTATGGCTTGGTTTATGCAGCATTTTGACAATATGAGATTTATTCTACCAACTGTTTTAAGAAAGCAGGATTCAAGAAAATGTTGTGTGCTGCTCCTGCTGATGTTTAGGATGTTGTTATGGTTTTCTTTCTGTGTTGGGAAAATTCGTATAGGCCCCTGCATGTGTATTAGGCATGTATAATGAGCATGAACATTGAGGAAATTGTCTAAGTTTTCTATGATGGACACTGGGGTACAGTGATGACTAAGATAATTATGTTTATTAATTAGAGAAAGGTGTAGGACCATATAAGTGATTTACTTCTTCCTAGTCCGTTTTGGACTGTAAGATTAGTTTTGTTGTTCATCAAGATTTGTTGTACTTTTTGTGCGTATTTCTAGTTCACTTCTTCTATTGTTTTGTTAAACTAAACTGTTAATTAAAAATATTTTGCCTTAAATGATATTGTTAAAATAATACTGTATCTTACTTGAAAGTACCATGGCATACAACATTTAGACATCAAGATTAATATGAGAATAAGGAGATGGCACATGTCGCTAAAAAAAGCCTTTGTGAAAGGATGCTGTGGTCAATCAGCTGATTTAAAGTATGATACTTCACAAAAAAGAAATGGTAAATTGTCTGGTCTGCCTTTGGAAACTGGAATTACTGAATTCATTTGCTTGATTGCGACGCAATTTTAAGTTCAATTAATTCAGCGCTGATTGAGAATACATTATAGAAAGAGTGATTTATTTAGGTTAAGCTCTCATTGGTGACATGTGGAGAAAGTAAGGGGGCTTTAACCGAATGATACATCACATATAGTAAAGCAGGGGAAATTTTCAAGCTCTTGAAAAGGCACTAAAAGAGCATGAAAAGAAGCCAAGGGTAATACTGTACCCCTACAACATTTGGTTAATTGGAGATTGGTCACGGGCTGTAATTTTTGACTGTAATCTGAAAAGGCCTGTGAAAGCATGGGTGGAGAGAGAGAGAGAGAGAGAGAGAGAGAGAGAGAGAGAGAGAGAGAGAGAGAAAGAATCAAGCTGAGCTGTGAACAGCAGTCAGTGATAAGATTAAGCCTATTCACATCCCATAAAATGAAGGAAAAAAAAAGAACTGCACTGGTTCTTTTTTTAATCAGTTGGTTTTCCTACACTGTTCCTCCTCTGGGGTTGTTTTCATGTATACAGTGGAACGTGATATTCTGCAACAAACACAACAACATATCCCCTCCCCCGTCAACTAGATATAACATGTAGATACTTTACATGGCATTTGGTAAAATGTCTGCGAACCAGCGGTGGAGAAATCACACAGTCCTGGCTCTATCCTCTCCTTCTTCCTCTCCATATCCAAACGGACTCATTATTAACTTCAAAGAAACCGATAGGAGTTTTAATTAAGAGGAATGCTGCAGAGGGATGAAGATAAGCAACCCCCCACCCTCTCCATCCTCTTTGCTCTCCTTAGACAACATCACTGGAACAGTAGAGGGTTGGTGGTACAAATAGCCATCTAGAGTCCCATCACATGAAACCAGAGGCTCTGTAGGGCTTCTGGTAGACAGCAGTAAACCTCACATTACAGCACCTTGGTTGCAGAGATGCTGTATACATTTCAGTACATGTGTGTTATTGTAAATTCAGGATCACTCAACGCCTTGCAGCAGGTCCACTTTTGATATGACCTTTAATCAGTTGTGCATGGAACTGGGCCAGGCTACTGAGCAAGACACAAGCATTACGTCCATATTTCTAGAGATATTGGTGATTTTTTATGATATCCTATTCCATCCTATTTTTGATGCTTATTCTCGTCAGTAGCCCAGTGGTTAGCACTGTTGCCTCACAGCAAGAAGGTCCTGGGTTCAAACCCCAGGCCATTACAGGTCCTTTCTGTAAGGAGTTTTCATGTTCTCCCCCTGTCTGCATGGGTTTCCTCAAGGTGTTCTTGTTTCTTCCCACCATCAAAAAAGATGCACGTCAGGGTTAATACTACCACCTGTACCCCTGAGCAAGGCAATAGCAATAAGAGCTGGTCCCTAGCCATTGTAGTTGTTGTCTGGTCCTGTTATTGTACAAATACACTGAAATAATAAATTGACATTCTCCTTCTGTATCTGCCTCAGCCAAAATGAAAAGCTACTTCTTGCAGGGTATTGATGTTAACCAGAGCTACATGAACACATTCTGTCTATTTAAGCCTTCCTACTCTTGTGTCTTATTAGATGGTAAATTCATTTGATCAGTTTGAATTGGGAGACTGGGTTTGGCTGCTGGCTATATCTTACTGTATAAGCATGGCTTGCAAAGTCTTTGGAAAGCCCCTTTGTGGTTTGCATAAATCCCATCTGAAAACAAAATGCTGGAAAGCTTTCTTATAAAAGCAAGTGCAGGCAGTCTATTCACCTTTTAATATTTGGATTTATTTAGAAAAAAAGGAAGACACAGGAGCACTTGGAGCAGGAGAGGCTCAAAAGATATGATCATGGGGAGACTTGATCCAAGGCCAGTAGTTTGAGTAATGTAGCACTGATTTGAGCGGTGATGAGGCCTCTTTCTCTTTGGGCCCCTTTGGACTTGGGAATTACCTGCTCAACTCAGAGATTAACCCAGCTAAATGGCAATTCTTTTTTATTCTTTTTTGGGGGGTCTTTTTTCATAAATTAATTGTTCAGACTCCCTTTTACTGGAGGATTTGATGTAATTTACACTTTCCCACCATTTTTTAGCTAAATATTTAAATTTTTTATTCATTTGTTTGAATCCATTAAGTACTGTTAAATATTCTTAATGGTTTAAGTATACACACATACACAGAAATACATAGACACACTCGGAATATTTGAAATCTGTGATCTGCTTAAATAGGTTTAAATACTAAGTTATTATCTTGGACGTTTTACATTTGATTCACATTATCCATAAAGATGAATCATATCACATCCAATCATGCCAGGATGGAAGGGTACTGCCAACCCATATCTACGAGGAACCCTCTTCCACCCCAAATTGCTCTATAGCCTAGGTGACTGTTCAGACAGTGTACAACCCCACTCCCTCCCCTAACAGCCCC
>OMLC01001154.1:0-12122 GCA_900302585.1 Regalecus glesne
GTGTTTATGTGTAAAATATGAAATGTATAGTATTGTTTGCTACAATCTGACTGAGGGCAATGTTCAACATGCGTTATGTCATGTGTTTGTGGTGTGGATTATGGGTAAATAAGATGGCGACTGTATTTATCAGGAGTCTGAGGAAGATCTGGTCTTGTGCTCAAAATGTCAGAGAGCAGATAATTAAGTCCTGTATGGGAGCTATTTGGTTTGTGAATCTATCTGTTCAACATCTGTTCAACTATTTGATTTTTTTTTTGACCCAGCACACGTCCTGTTGGGCATTGGAATGCGTGTGTCTTCTATTTAATCATTTAATCTCCAATGACATACGACAATGTTTATCAACTTAATGGTATTTTCATGAACAGTATATCAATTTGAAGCATCAATATTTCTTTCCCACTTTTACTGTAGCTTAGTTCAAGTCGATTTAATCATTTAAACAAGGCACTCCAGTTTCTTGTCATGGAGGCATATCTCGGGAGGTATCTTTGTCAAGGTTTTGTTTTCTCGCAGCTTAGGCAGAGAGGTTGGTTTTTGTTGGAGGATTCTTGTTTAGATAGGTTTTTGGCTCAGGGAACAAGAACAGACACTAGATGAGAATTGGAAACACAGTCAGCAAGGCTTTAGTTCATCATATCCTGCCAAAGTCTTGGGAATTAACTTTCCAACTATCTGCCATCAGACCTGCAACCTAGAATAGCAGTATTTCACATGAAGATCATACACTTGATTATATTGTAATGTAATTAAGTCATTTCACTCATAACCTTTTTGCCCTAAGACTAGCAGAGCAGCATAGAAACTCATTCATTCAATCAATCATCTCCTTCCCTCACTATGTCAGGAGTCGGGCAGTATCATGCAAAGGAAGATCACATTGCTGTCAGATGGGGGGAGGAGTCAGAAGTTTATGTCTAGAACTATCAAATCTTAATGGTTGAAGTGTTGCCAGGATCCCCGTACGTTCAGATTTAACCTAATATGTTGCAACTTCCTTTGCAAGCAAGGATGTATCATTATGAATTGTCTATCAAACAATATGATTTGTGTTGTTGATTTTTTCTTTTTTTTTTTACATGCTCCTCACACGGAACCTCACAAATCAACTAAATTATCCTTTCTCATGTGATGTCACTGCAGCCAAAGACAGACATTCTTTACCGCCACATTACATGGAAGTCAACATCCTTTTTGATCTGAAAGAGTATACAGCCCTCTCATGAGGAAGCTTCCTGATATGACGTTTCATAACCTGCACATGTAAATTTATTTCCCCCTCATCTACACTGACAGCAACACACAACTCAGTTACAAGTCACAGTAATTATAATGCTCATTGGAAAAGGTTAACACCCGTGCTATGCTCCTTTTATTTCATCTCATTTAGATGATCAATCTAAAAATGGCCTTAAATGAAATACCTGCATCATTCAAACTTAACGACTGGTTGATCATTTCTGTCGCAGCCGAAATAAAAGTAGTGTGATGAAGGTAGTCAGGATCAGGATCCCTAATCAGGATACCAAAACTATTGTAACTATGGTGAAAAGGTTGAATCAGTTCATCTGGACAACATTTAGTGAGAGAAATGTTTGATCACTCATCAACTGAGTCAGAGGAAATATTTCTCCAACTAAGTGTTGTGTCCAGATGAACTTGATCGACTCTTTTGGAATTTCCTTACCTTGATGATTGAGCATGCGAGATGTAGAGCAGGTTGTCTATTAATCAGGAAGTCGCTGGTTCTATCCCCAGCTCCTTTAGAAAGTGTGTCATTGAGCAAGACACTGAACCCCAAACTGCTCCCTAGGCGCAGCAGCTCCCAAATGTCCCCATTCAATTAGGTTAGATCAAATGTATGGATAAATGTCATTGAAAGAATACAATGACAAAAATAATGTGGTTTTCCTTCCCCATACTAATAATTTCTTACCTCTTTATTCACACAAGCATATTTCTCTTTTCTCCAAAACGTGTACAGTTTGCACATTGCATTGATTTTTGAGTCAAGAGTTTGAATCAGGTCATGAGGACATAAAGTCACTAAGAGTAACTATGTCCAGATGACCGGATTCAAACTGTTTTGACTTTTTGACTACCTGGATTATTGAGTAAAAAAATGATGTTTATACATCAATTTTCTTTCACAGTTCCAGTTAGAAGTCTAAATTGCTTGATGTTGTAAAAGAGAAACAGAAAGCTCATCTGACACCGCAAAAAAACGTATAAAGTATTTGATCATGTCGGGATTAAACAGATGGAGAGTACGACTCAATATTAGTGTGTGGCTGTCCTTAGAGATGACATTGTTTTACTCAGTACATGTTATGCAGAGCACAATAGACAAAATGAATTGGCCACATCATAGATAACATGGGCAAGCCACTCGGACACACTCAGAATACAGAACAGGCAGCACTCACATAAACAACAACATGGGATCCGGTCAATGGGGTCAGCGGTCATGAGTGTGGCTCACAGAGGGGGTTTGTTCTGTGGCCCTTTGGCAGAGGGAAAGAAACTGCTGTAGAAGAAAGGCCCTTGGTACACCCGAGGGTAGGAGCATTGAGTGAGGGTGGACAGGGTTATTGGCTGTTTGTAAGTGGTTTAAGCATCATAGCTGTGGTGAGGGAATCTTGCAAGTAAAGAAAAATAGAATAATTATCTTTGAGTCTGGAGGAGTAATTTGGAGCAGGAGTTTGCTTTGTCAGTAACAGTGAGTGTGATGGGGGGAATAAAACTGTATGTTACTCCTAAAAACTGGCTCAATGAAATACAACTCAAAGATTACTGGAATATGCTTTGTTCAACAAATGACAATAACCAAAACTATACATGCTCCAGCCAACAAGGCAAGATTATTGCTTTACACTATTATTTTGGGGTACATCAGATTTCCAAAAATGTTTACATAAACAGTTTAAGGTGGTGAAATAGTAGTTTTAATAGTAATAGTTTTTCCACATTTTAAATTTTGGTGCAACTCCAGAGCATCAACGTGTCAGCTGAGGACATACTCAAACAGCAGCAAACAAATTGGGATTCAAAGTTAATTTTAAGAAAGTAAAAGTGTATTTCTATAGTACCTTTAAAACACACCCTGACATCCTGCATCATTTGTACCCACAGGTAATTTCACTTTGTTGATAGAGGACGAGAGCAAACTAAGCAGCCTTGGGAGTTTAGCTAGGATAACAGGGACCATGGCTCCAGGGAAACAGTGTGTAGCTGCATCAACAAAACAGATGCTCCTGATTATGGAATCTCTGCCTCTCAATGTAGTAGGAGAAAGGATGGGGCAAGGAGCTGATGGTACTGGGTTCCTGAGGCTAGAGAGAGCATAATCTGTTTCAGCAGACTGTGTTGATGTCACTGGTTGATGAAGGAGTGAAGGGGGTGGCAGGTGTTGTAAGGAGGCAGTGAAAATAGAACTGTGAGAGAGAGTCCTTCAAAATCTACAGTTTTATGAACAAAACTTTCCATCAGCACACAAAGGCCACAACATGAGCCATCCCACTGTTTGACAATGGGACTTTCTGCAGTGTGCATCAATCCATATAATCCCCTGTTGAGGCAACTCTCTCCTTCATGAAGCTTCCAATTCATCATTAAAAAAAGAAAATAAGTGAAATATGTCATTGGCTTTGGGGCCTAATATGGTAATCAGGATAATAATGAGGAAGATGTTGATACAATACAATAAGATGTTAATTGACATTTCCAAATATTAACTTTAAAGATGTACGAAACATTTCAACCATTTTTTGAAACAAACTTAATGAAATGCTCGGTCATGACCATCTATTTCAGGTATGTAAATAACCTGCTAACATGTATTTCAGCATCTCCTGTCTTCTCTGCACCATTGCCTTTTATTTCCCCTGCCCAAGGCTAGCCTGTCTGGTCTGATCCCACAGATGAGCTACTGTAGCTCACATGGCTGAAAGGTTAATGCTGGCTATGACAAACAGGTGTCATAACACACAGTGCATCACAACTTGCTATTTAGCTGCAGACTGGTCAGAGTACCCATTTTGACCCCTGTCCACCACCCAAAAGCACCTACAATGGGCACATGAGCATCAAAGCTGGACAGTGGAGCAAAGAATGAAGGTGACCTGGTCTGATGAATCAAGTTTTCTTTAACATTATATGGATGAGCAGATGCCTGTGCGTCATTTACCTGGGGAAGAGATGATACCAGGATGCACTATAGAATGATGGCAAGACGGTGGTGGTAGTGTGATGTTTTGATATGATGTTTTACTGGGAAACTTTGGGCTCTAACATTTATTAGAAAATTATTTTGACACGTACCATCTATCTAAACATGGTTGCAGACTAAGTAATCTCATCACGGTAATGGTATTCCTTGATGATAGTGGCCTATTTCAGCAGCATGTTGCACACAGCCACAGTGCAACAGCTATTTAGGAATGGTTTGAGGAACATCAAAGCAAGTTCAAGTTGTTGCCTTGGCCTGAAAATTCTGCAGATCTAATTCCAATAGAGCCTCTGTAGGATGTGTTGGAAAAATTAGGCTGATCCATGGGGGCCCCACTTCACAAATTACAGGACTTCAAGGATCTGCTGGTAACATCTTGGTGCCAGATACAGTTTCAGAGGTCTTGTGGAGTCCATACCTCGATGGATCATAGTTGTTTTGGTAGTGTGAGGTGAACCTCCACATTATAAGGCAGGTGGTTTTAATGTTTTGGCTGATTATGTGTATATTCCCCTGCGCTTCATTGAGAAGGTCAGATTGTTTCTTTTCAGTTTGGTCATGCTAGGCTGTATTTCAACTTCGTCATGGATTTTTATGTCCTTTTGCAACAACAAGACCCTGTTTTTGATCTGAACTGGTTGTATTACTTTTGTTTTTATGTTTTGGGAAAATGAAGTCTTTAACTTTGTTCACTCTACTTGCGACTCCCTGTATCATTAGCTTGGTCTTTCACATATGTATACATTTGCTCAAAATTAGCTTCTTTCTATACAAATGAGCCTCATCGGTAAAAAAAAACCTCCAGTGCACAAACACCAGCACTAATAGCCACAAAAAGTTAAGGTGAAAATCATTTGCGTCTTTAGAGTTGATGGAAACTGACACCAAGTCTTTCAAGTGATCATGGCAGCAGTGATTGTAGCCAGGCAAAGGCGTCGTCATGCCAGGTGTGCTCAAGAGCAGATGTTTAGCGAAGGAATGTCACTTTTTGATTTAACTGAGACCAAAATCATTCACAGATACAGGTTACCAGATCTATACTTGATGACATCAAGGATGATATTGAGCCTGCCTAGTGTTCTTGGCAGAAAGCCACCATTTATTCTTTGCCACATGGGTAATTACAATCAGACTGAAAATAAGGGTAAATTGCACTCAGCTGCAAACCTTTATTGCCGTGTTTATGCTATAATACAATTAAGCTCAATATGTTTTGTGATTTGGAGCTTGACACGGGACAGGTAGCAGTTGCGAGTGATGCACGAATCAGAGTGGCTATCAGTGGCCCCAAGCCATTCTTTTTGAATTCACCTGTAAGTCTTAGAAATACATGGGACATCCATAGAAAGCAACAGTTGAAGGGGGGGGGTCATTAGAATATGTTTAATTCCAGTCACATTATGGTAAATGGACTTGTTCTTTTAAATCCCATTTCTAGTTTGAAGACCACTTATAGCACTTTACAATGAATGCCTCACATCTACCACTACAAACCTGCAACACCTGACTCCTAGGCGTGTGCTCTACCCGCTGAGCCCCCGTGGCACATTAAGTTCTCTTTCAAATTACACATCCCAAGATATGAGTGGAAAGTATTGTTCTTGCAACTGCATTTATAACCTTTTTTTTCCCTTGGATGTAGCTTAACCATGTCATGTGATGTACTTCAGTAAATGATATCAACAGATATTACTGTGACCACTACAGAAAATTGCAGATTAAAATGTAATATCCAGGAATTCACTTTATAGACACTGCCACTGACTATCCCTGTAACAAATTGGCCCCAATTTTGAACATTGACCAGACACGGCCCGGCCATATACTAGGTTTTGACCTAGTTTTAACTCTTCTTTTTTTCCTTTCTCAGAGACTGTTGTTTGACCTGAATGCTTGGCTACCAAAGGATACTTTAACAACAGCTGGTGTTGTTTTTAGTTGTTTTTGAATTTGTTTGTAGCAGTGACAATTTTAGAGAGAATATTTGATCAAAATGAGCAGGAGAACATTAGGTTTGATATCATTCACATGTTCTTTACTAAAGGGCCATGGTATCTCAGCAGGAGAGTGTGTACTCCAGGAACTGAAAAGCCTGAGGCTGCAGGTTCGAACCCTCCATGAGGTGTCAGGAAGGGCATCCAGCCTGAATCCCCCACGCTCTATCTGAGTCCGTGTCCCCCCACAATGTGGGGATTTATCATGAATCGCAAAATGGGCCTCTCTTATTTTATTACAAATCTTTAGATATATCTGCTTTATATATCAAATGTTTACCTGAAATGATACCAACAATATTCTTAAATAAGCAGTATTATGCCAGCAGTCAAAAGTAGCTTCCTTTGGTAAAACTATTTTTAGTCATTTTTCTATCCTTAGCAAATAAAATCGACCATTACAAAGAGCTGTCAAAGAAAAAGCATGGTGTAATTGAGCTAATGCCACACATTTTGAGCTGTCTGCTACATACTTTAATTGAGCACAAACCAGAAAGAGTTTGCCTTATGGCGTTAGTAGCTGGACCTGTATAGGAAGTCACTTTAGTTGGCAGAGGGGTCTCCTCTGTAGTCAGTTTGCCAATAGAAAACCACAACAAATTTATTCATCCATCCCCGATTGAATGTTTTTTTTTCCAAGAAGAGTTCATCTCTACATTTAAGAACCTTTTGCCTCACGTTTTTTTAAACAGTGCCTTCAATTTGGGAGATTTAAGTACCAGCGGTACCATAATAGCAACCTCTCCCAAAATGTCAACAAGACAAAAGAAATTATTGTTGACTTAAAAAAGATCAGAGAAAATCACATTCCTATTTCCATCAATGGGTCATTTGTTGAAATTGTGGACTGTTTTAGATTTCTTGGTTAGCACATCACAGACACCCTCACATGGTTTCTCAACACCAACTGCATCCTCAAGAAGCCATGGCAGAGACTGTGTTTTCTGAGGCGCGTCAAGAATTTTGATATGAGTACCAAAAGTCTTTTGAACTTTTATCACAGTACCATCAAATGTCTTAATAGGCTGTATCACAGTGTGGTTTGGCAACCAGACGGCTCAGGACAGCAGACTGTTTCAAAGGATTGTGAAGACAGCAGCAAAACGCAATGGCATGGAACTAACACAACTTGATAATATTTAAGACTCTGCCTGGAAAGGAAGAGTCCAAAAACATCATTAAGGACAGCAGGCACCCTGCTCATGTTCTGTTCTCACTCCTTGAATCTAAAAGAGTTACCGGAGCATCAAATCACACACTACACATCTCAGTAATGGTTTCTTTCCACAAGCAGTCAGGTTGCTGACCAAGTAACGCACCCATATGCACCTTATGTTGTTTTCCTATCATGCGCTTTTCTATATTGTGTGCATAATGTATGAGTCCATGTGTTTTGGGGATTTTGTGCCCTTGTGTTCTATGTCCTTGAATAAAAAAGATCAGTTTTAAGTGACACGATTTTTCTTTTCTTTTTTGTTGCCACAACACACAGGCTGGTGGAATTTGTAATCCTCTGCATTTAACTTATCCTATTGTATAGGAGCAGTGAGGAGCTACCATGTGGCACTTCGGGAGCAGTTAGGGGTTCAGTGTCTTGCTCAAGGACACCTCGACATGCTTACTGCAGGGTTGGGGACTGAAACTGATTGCCGACCCCTGCAGTGGATTCATACCTGCTGCCTCTGGTTCATCAGTTCCCAAGCTCCACCCCCTTTGTCCTTGTGTACTCAAAGCAGAAAGAGCGAGAGTGAAAATATTTCATAATATTCCGATACCCACGGCAATTTCTTTAATTTTAACTCAAACTTGACCGATATTCCCAAAATATATCTCTTTGGATATATTACAAGCCAGTGGCGACATATGTCTGAAATTTACAGCATTTCCTTTACTTCCCGAACCATAACCTAGTAACTGAGCAGACTTGGCCCTTAAAGGCACAATTTCCAAACTATAAATGGACATCTCGTTATTCTTATCCATATCTCTCAATGTACTAAGGGAGCAGTCGCAGATCATGAATTAAATCTGACTGGCAGGGTGTTTGAGGCATTTTCTGAGGTTCTTCATGCTGTAGTAAACATCATTCCATTCCTATCTAAAGGCCATCCCTAAATTGAAAGTAAAAACTATGAGTTTATTTATATAATACTTTTAAAAACACATGATTACAAAGTATTTCACATAAAATCATGATAAATGAAGATTAAATCGATAACATGAATGAAAAGAAAATTAAACATGACACTGGAACGGACTAAAGGAAAGGGATGGAAAGGATTCCCTTATCAGTCTCGCAAGGGGAAATTTGGATTTCTCTGCATTTTTGACCCAACCTATATTGTATAGGAGCAGTGAGCTGCCAACATATGGCGCTCGGGGAGCAGTTAGGGGTTAAGTGTCTTGCTCAAGGACACCTCAACATGCTGTATGCAGGACCGGAGATCAAACCTGCAACCTTCTGATTGCCAGACGACCGCTCTACCCACTGAGCTATGCCGCCCCCCTAAGCTAAAGACCAACCACAAGAGGTCTATAAAAAGACTTGCTGAAAAAAGATGGTTCAAAGATTCCACAAATCTAATGGATTGGGGAAAGATTATTTCAGAGATTTGGGGCTAAAACTGCAAAGGCTTGGTCACCATTTATTTTGCAGTGGGAATTGGGGATGGATAAAAAAAATAATAATTGAGGATCCAAGTGGTTGGAAAGTTGAGTGAGGAATGAGAGAATCAAAAATATAACTGGGGGTAGGATTACACAGTTATTTAAATGTAATCAAGAGTATTTTGTAAGTTATTCTGAATTTCACTGGAAGCTAATGGCGAGATGAAAGAACTGCAATGTGGGACCTGCGGCTCGTTCTAGGGAATAATCTAACAGCGACATTTTAAATCAACTATAAATGATTTAAGGCGGCTTGATTGATTGATTGGTTTCACAACATGATTATCATAGCCAAAATAATTCATAGTAACGATATCATGAGGTCCATAAAAAAATTGAAAAATGATTTTAAGTTAATCTCTAACTGTTTATTTTACATTTCGTCTCTTTGTAGGGAAATGACTTGCACAAATATGAGAAAAGGGAGGCTGAAAGAGTTTGCAACCAAATTTTACAAAAGCCTAAATGATGGGGCATTGGCAGAGGGACACAAACCAAGAATGGAAATAAATTAAATTATTTAGATGAGCTCGATTATTTACGTGATATTTTCATGTGTATTATTAACAAATCAATATATCATTTTTTTATATCACAGTAATCGTCAACCCCAGTACATTAGGGCAGCATAGCTCAGTGGGCAAAGGGGCCGCCTGGAGATCAGAAGGTCAAAGGTTCATTCCGCTGTCCTGCACTGAACCTCAGAGCACCACGTGGTGGCTTCTCACTGCTCCTATACAATAAGATGGATTAGATGCAGAAAATTTAAAATCTACCCTTGTGGGACTGATAAGGGGAATTTTATTATTATTATATTATGGCACACCCTGCTCTAGTTTTGTACAAAGGTTGGCATATTCCAATCATCTATCTTTTTTTTTTATTCTGTGCATTTAGTAAATGGACCTTATTCAGTAGACCTAGTGACACGAACTTTCCTACTGTCAGTTCTGAAATCCTGAAAGCTTCTCCAGAGAAAAATCTGTTGCATGACTTCCCATGAAACTAAAACTAAGCTTGCTTCTCATATTAAAAACAAAGGGCTGGGGAATTTAGAAAGTTCTGACATTATTGGATTGGCTTCTAAATATTTTATCCTTTCTTGTAGCCATAAAAAATACATTTTGACCCACTGCACTATCTTGTTATAGGTGAATAGAGGCCTGCTTTATAATTTACAATTGTAATTATTTGTAATGCAAAAAATGATCTCCCTTTCTGGTTTCTATATAGTATTTCCTTGATCATATAAAATGCCTATAAAGAAAACCATTTTTAAAAAAACAGGCAGGCCGGCCGGCCTGTGTTTTAACAACAGAGCATGTACAAATGGACCTCTCTAATGTTTTTACATTGTCCGGGTTCCACATACACACAATTCCATAAATTAACCCCATAGGCCAATATACACATACTCTTCTTCATAGCTGAATCTTGGGTTCTTTATATTGAACTTTCCTCTGAGATTATAACTCTAATTTTGTATATTACCCAGTAGTAAATTATCTATTCCTTTATGCATTATTTGTGCTGTATTGAATTTTATGAGATCCATGAACCCCAACGATAGACTGGCAACCTGTCCAGGTGTTTCTCCACCTTCATCCAATGAGTATTGAGATAGGCTCCTGGCAACCCAACTTTGCAAACACAGTTGACAATGGATGGATGGACTTGAACCTCAAGGCATGAGACTTTACAAACAGCATGTTAGTGTGTTCGTGAAACTCTACAATGTTAATTATCCTTATGACCCTTTTTTGCAGTATGCAAAATGGTTGTAAGTAACTTCTGTGGGTCTTACCCTATACATTGACACAGTAATTTAGATATGGTCATACAAAGTTAAAAATATAACATGTGCAATACTTTATGATCCAGAATATTCCTTGTCTTTTCCAAGGACTACAATGCTCCTTGCCAGCTTTGATTTCACATATTTTATATTTCCAGCAGATTTTGTGGTCCATTACCAAACTTAAAAATTCATTTTCATAAACTCGTTCTATGTTGAGATTGCCTATCATTTTATTGGAGTGTTTATTTGAATTCCAAACAATATAATCATTGTTTAGTTAAAATCTAAGCATACTATGTTTATTTCAAGCCACCCTTTTAAATATTTCCTTTCCGTTATGATCACCTCTGAAAGCTGCAGTAAACAGCATAAGATAAGATATTGTTCATTAGTCCCACAGGATGAAATTGGCCGTGTTACAAAAAAGCAACGTGGAAAGCACAACAGAGGTATAGAAGAAAAACAGACTTGACAGTTAAAATTACAAATGGAATTATTTATATAGTGCAGTTAATCTCCTTTGAGGAGAAAATATTAAAGTCGTCTCAGAATCAAACAAATTTCAATAGTTTGAGTCTTTGCACGTATCATTTAAAGTGGGGAAGATAAGTATTTCACTCCCTGCTGATTTTGTGACTTTTCCCCCTTACAAATAAATTAATGGTCTATACTTTTCATGGTAGCTTCATCTTAACAGTGAGAGGCAGATTTATATATATTTTTTTATCCCAGAAAACCTCTCAGTACAGGGCCCTATTATAGGCCTAATACTTATCCCTCCGATCAGTATTAGCATTACTGGCTGTCAGTTAGCAATTTGTGCCTCAATGAAGTTGTCTAATCTGTCAGTAGAGTTTTTCCAATACCATGTGTGATTTTGCTGAAGGCATTGGCTGTGAAGGGAGCTACTATTTAGAAGTTAATGATGTTTGTTCTGTTTCTAAAGTGACCAATGGGTTTGTTTCCCCATCACATGACACCTGGTCACAGTCTTTTCATCAGGTTTGCTTTCTTTTAAGACTTTTTTAATCCCTTTTTCCCCATCCGAATTCCCCTAGTTGCCTATGGCTGAATCTGTCACTTTGATGCCCATCTAGAACGTCGAAAGGAAGGAGGAAGTCGTAGCATGTGTCTCCTCCAAGTCACATGATGACTAGCCCTTACTATTTCACAAGGAAAGCATAGTGCTTGGCTGTCGGAGAAGAATGAATCACTTAACCGTGTGCACCCAGACGACCCAGAGGGGGACACTAGTGAACCCAGAATACTTTATCCAACCTAACCCTTATACCCATGTGAGGCTTAGCCAATTATGACCCACTAACTACGGATCTCTGGCCATGGTTGGAAACGGGGCAGCCGGGATTCGAACACCCAACTGCATGACGCAGAAATGTACTGAACAGCGCCTTAACCCTCTATGCCACCAGAA
>OMLC01001156.1:2357-23379 GCA_900302585.1 Regalecus glesne
TATATTGAGATTTTCTAACCTAACAAACACTCAAAGCACTTTAAAATGAATGCCTCACATTTACCAAGCTATATGGTAAGAAAGAAAGAAAGGATTCCCTTATCAGTCCCGCAAGGGGAAATTTGAATTTCTCTGCATTTTTGACCCAACCTATTATATAGGAGCAGTGAGCTGCCAACATATGGCGCTCGGGGAGCAGTTAGGGGTTAAGTGTCTTGCTCAAGGACACCTCGACATGCTGTATGCAGGACCGGGGATCGAACCTGCAACCTTACGATTGCTAGACGACCGCTCTACCCACTGAGCTACGCCGCCCCGGATATGAACCTGCAATGTCTGAGTCCCAGGCATATACTTTACCCACTGGGCCACTGCGGCTGTTAACATCCAGTAGTCTCAGTTATTTAATTAAACAGGAATTCAGTTTGTTTCCACTCCTTAAACATAAAGAATGATCTCAGTTTAAATAAAATATGTTAACAGATGGTTAAAAATAGAAAGGGAACAAACATTTTTGCTTTGCTAGAAATTAAAGACACAATTTTCCCCTTATGGGACTGATAGGAGATCTAAAATATAAAATAAACTAAATAAATAAAAATACTAATGATTATGTTCAGTCACCTGCCTTGTGAATATCTACTGAGATGATGAGAGAGTACTGGTGCTCTGTGGATGGATTTATCTTGTATGGCTCACCCATCTTTAAGTTACAACTATTAACTCTATAATTCCTACAAATGCTATTTGAATAATAATGACATATGCCATTTATCAGCAACTGTAAACTCCTTGTTAACTATGTGGGAATTCTGTAAATGTTGGGTGATATCAGGATCAAGGCTATTACTACTTCTAGTTGCTCCCGTTAGGGGTCACCACAGCAGATCATCAATCTCTTCCTGTCCTCTTCATCTTCCTTTGTCACACCAGCCACCTACATGTCCTCCCTCACCACATCTATAAACCTACTCTTTGGTCTTCTTCTTTTCTTCTTCCCTGGTAGCTACATATTCAGTGTCCTTTTCTCAATATACCCATCATCTCTCCTTTGCACATGTCCAAACCATTTCAATCTTGACTCTCTTGCTGTGTCTCTAAACCAACATGAACCATCCTTCTAATATACTCATTCATAATCATGTCCTCCTTCATCACTCCCATTTCAAATCTTGGCATCTCAACTCGGCCACCCGGAGCTCTACTTACTGTCTTTTTGTCAGTGCTACGGTCTCCAAACCATACAACATAGCTGCCATCTTGTAAACCTTAGCTTTCCCTTTTCCAGATATACTTCGGTCACAAATCACCCCTGACACTCTTCTCCACTCATTCCACACTGCGTGCACTCTCTTTTCCACCTCTCTCCACACTCCTTGTTACTTTGACCCCAAGTATTTAAACCCATCGACCTTCCTCACCTCTACTCCTTGTATCCTCACAATTCTGCTATCCTCCCTCTTATTCACGCATATTTATTCCATCTCGCTCCTCCTGGCTTTCAGTCCTTTTCATCAGGATCAGGAGTGAGGGGAAAAGAAAATCAAAACGTGCAGATGTCTAAATCAGGGGCAGAGGTCATCTCTTAAACAAAGTGATTGATGGCCATGAAGAATTACCTATAATTGCATTACAATTGTAGCACTTACTTTTAAACTATGTAAGAGTCATTGGGGAAGTTTAACAATGGCTTGTCTTGCAGACATTTGTGAGCCCTTGCTACTGGTGGTGGTTTCTTACTGTTAAGATCACTACCTCCACTCTGAGCACCCAATGATTTGGTTGTCAGAAGTGGCTCTATGTAACAGCAGAGATCAGTCTGCATACTGACATCTCTTATACTATTGATCATTAGGTTGATGGAAAGAGATTGGCTGCCCAGAGTGCATGCTTGGATCTTACAGTATGAGTAATGGCTCACATGGACTACTCTCTCTCACATGTCCTTCCTTCCATTGGTGAAGGAGAATAACCTTTTGTGTATAGGTGAGGTTGATTGGAGCTGCAAATATATGCAAGTTAATATGAACTAGTAAGTAAACATTTTCATCTAAACCATGTTTAAAATTTCAAGCTTGCCATGGTGTGATGTGTGTCATACGCATAACTACATTTTCAAGAGCACCTTTACTGGGGGAAAATACAACCAACCTTTAGTTTTCATTTTGCCCATGACTGCCAGTAGTTGTCTAGTAATGTGTCCGCTATCTATGACCATTTAACATTTGAAATTATAGTAGACATTGGATGAATTTAGAGTACAATTAGCAAGTGCCCTTGGCATCTTCCAGCCTATGTTAAAGCTCACACCATACTGTGTAGTTAAAGTTGGTATTCAAGAGATGCCATTTTCCATAGAAAATTCATCCTTTCTCATTGGTGAGGAAGTAGCTACTTACTAGAGAAGAAAGGCACTTCTGTGGACTTTTAAAATTTCACTTACAGGGGATTAGCAGTTTTTTGTTTCGATTATTTATTTACTTTTCTGTCACATTCAATCAATGTTCTCCAAGACAGCCTCTCCGGTGTGACAGCTATAACAGTCTTTGTAAAATGCTGTGCTACCTAGTACCACCATCTTGGTATCTGTAAGTGATGAAACATAAAAGGGGGAGAAAAATAAGTTCCTTCCAGTCCCTAGACAGAAAAAAATTATCATATGTACCATCAAGACGGTATACATAGATATATACAGATGTTCCCAGTACTCCCATGCAGTGAGAGACATTTAAATACAGTCAATTATAGTACTTAACCTCACATGCATGCACACACACTCACGTGAGCACACACACTTAACACATCCCTTATTCCCATCTCCTGCAGCGCTCCAGGCAGGCTGCTGTCACTCTCTTTCCCTGCCTGGCCAAATTGTGTTTGGTGGTGATGCTTTTCAGTTCAGTGTGTTGGAGAGGATAGGAACAGGAGGTGGGTCTGAGGCGGAACCAAAGTAAGCATGTCTTACTCCATGAACCAGCATACTCATGGTTTCAGTGCAAGAGTTGAACAGTCATCAACAAAAGACGGGGGGGTTTAATTGTTTTGTTTTTTTAAGATCCCTTATCAGTCACAATAGGGGAAATTTGCAATTCTCTGCATTTTAATCCATCCTACTTTATAGGAGCAGTGACCAACTGCCATGTTGTACGCAGTGAGCAGTTAGGGGTTCATTGTTGTGCTCGAGGACACCCCGGCATGCTTTCTGCATGACCGGGGATTGAACTTGCAATCTTCTGAGTGTCAGAAGATCGATCGCTCTACCCACTGAGCTATGTTGACCCTCATGGACTCTCTGTAGGCCACACTGGAAAAACAAAGTAATTAAGTCAAATACTGCATAACCCGAAGGCACACATTATATGTATAATCCAGTATTTAGATTGTTGCATAAAATCTGATAGGCCACATAGATTATGTATTGTCCATTTAATAGCTGATTTTATGACTGGGGAAGGTATTTTCAGAGTGGAAAATGAACTGCATCTCTCGTAGATGATGTAGTCACTGTGCATTAGGTATGATTACCCTTGAATCACAAAAGCTTTGCATGGCAAGTTATGAATAAACAGCAGGAGAGGTGATCTTCAGGCTTTCAAAGGTCTTCTGAAGTGGTGGCTATCGAGCGTACATGGTGCATTTCCAACCTACTAACATTCTCTTCAAAACGAGAGGACTAGGCTTATAAAAAAGCCATGGCATATGTGTGGAGATAATAACTACTTGAGGACTGACTATTAAACCCTCTGAAAATTCATGAGGGATACGCAGGGCTAACAGACCCCACCCTTGGTTATCTATATCGCAGGTTTAATCTCACAGTTGCCAATGTGATGCATTTCATTGCAGTTTGATTTGTGCTCATTTGATATGCAAACCAAGATTGCACAGCGTTGCATCATACTTGAACAGTATATCAAACTTGCAGTCAACTAGTTGACATAGTTTGTGACTGCACAGCTGCACAACCCACAACCTTCTCTGATATACTACTTAAATGTTTTATCCATCTTTTACACAAACACACAGTCTGTTCTTACTAATTTGCAGCATATATGTAAAGGCAAAGACAATTGTTTGTCTCATTTGCATCATATGTTATCTGGCAATATTAACATAATTGAAATATTCTAATTAAAACCACAATACTGTTTCATTAAATCTTAACAAACGCGAATAACAAGTGAGATTTAAAACCTTCGCTGATAGAAATAACTGTTATCAATACGGGAGTGTGAAGCCAACAGACACAAACAGATAGATTGAACATGCCTGCTAGGTCTAACAGGCTCCTTTTCTCACTCTTCATTTTGAAGTGCATAGAGAACACTAAAGCAAGAGATTTAGAGGTTTCAGGAGAGTCTGAGTACTCCAAAGTTTTGTTAAATCTAAGTTAACAACTAATCTAAGTGAAGTAACTAACTAATTGCCAAACTGGAGTGTTTTGCCCGTCAGCTTAGTTTAACATCCAGATAGCTTTGGGGAATGTTTTCTCGCTCTATTAATACCTTCTCTCTCTTTAAACCTCTCTTCTCTCCCACATACATGCACGCACAGTGGGCTGTGTTACCTCGACATACTTGACAGTGCCCACGATGACGTATGAACAGCATGTTCACATGCAGCTCTCCTACGCAGAGCTCTGTGTCATCAACTTAAAGGCCTCTCTACCGAGCGGCTGGTTAATTTACCCAGTAATCACATCAACTGCGTCCCAAGTCTGCAAAAAGACAAAATAAGTAACACATTTAAGACTTTTACTGATGAGCTGTAGCACACGTGCTGTGTACAATGCTGGTCTGAACAGTACTGAGGCCTTTAGTGACATATTATCGAAAAAGTATTGACTATCTTTCTTATTTTTATTTTTTTCTCTGCCTGCCTGCTAGTCACTGACACCAGTGATTAGCATCGTTGCCTCTCACAACAAGAAGGTCCTGGTTTCAAATCCCAGGCCATCTCAGCTTCTTTCTTTGTGGAGTTCCATGCTCAGGTTGCTATACGATTTTTTATTTTTTCTCACACAGCAGAAGACTGGGATTTGGTGTGCTTTTGTTGGAACAGGTACAGCTAAGGCTCTCACTGGAGATTTCTTTTTATTGTTTTTTTTTCAATAAAGAAGCTATTATAGGGGATTCATGGACTTTTTATACTGGACAGTAGAAGTGGACAAAGAGAAGAAGAACCTTTGTTTTTCATTGTACATATTTATGATGACATTTTTTCTCTCCATTTAACTTATCCTAGTTAGCAGCTGCAGCACCCAGGGAACAGTTTTTGTTATTTTTAATACTCCTCAAGCAGCAGTATTAACCCTGACATAAGATAAGATATTCCTTTATTAGTCTCACAGGGGTAAATTACGGTGTTACAGCAGCCAAGTGGGAAGCACAGCAAGAGAGACATCAAATCTAGAACATAATCCATCCATCCATCCATCGTCAACTGCTTATCCGGTGTCCGGTCGCGGAGGTAGCAGATTTCAGCCGGGACCTCCAAGCTTTCTTCTCCCTTGCAACATCCACTAGCTCTGATTGGGGGATCTCAAGGCGTTCCCAGGCCAGTGTGGAGATATAATCCCTCCATCTGGTCCTTAGTCTACCCCGTGACCTTCTCCCAGCTGGACGTCCCTGAAAAACCTCCTTTGGGAGGCGATCAGGTGGCATCCTTACTAGATGCCTGAACCACCTCAACTGGCTCCTTTCTATTTGTAGGACCAGTGGCTCTACTCCAAGTCCCTCACGTATCCGTGATCTTGTTCTTTCAGTCATGACCCAGCTTTCATGGCCATAGGAGAGAGTGGGCACAAACATTGACCGGTAGATCGAAGGTTTTGCCTTCCGGCTCAGCTCTCTCTTGGTAACGATGGTTTGGTAAAGGGAGCGCCATACCACTCCAGCAGCTCCAATTCTCCGGTCCAATTCATGTCCATTCTCCCCTGACTTGAGAACAAGGCCCCGAGATACTTGAACTCCCTCACTTGGGGTAAGGACTCATTCCCTTCTCGGATTGGACAATCCTCTGGTGTCCTGCTTAGAACCATGGTCTCAGATTTATAGGTACTAATCCTCATTCCAGCTGCTTCACACTCAGCTGCAAACCGATCCAGTGAGTGTTTGAGGTCAGAGGTCAACAGAACCACATCATCTGCAAAAAGCAGTGATTTAATCATAAGTTCACTGAATTGCAACCCCTCTCTTCCATAACTACGCCTGGAGATCCTGTCCATGAAGATCACAAACAGGATAGAGGATAAAGAGCAACCCTGGCGGAGACCAACCCCTATTGGGAAAGAGTCTGACTTACTACCCAGAACTCTAACACAACTCTCAGCTCACTTTGGGCATAGAGAGATTGGATGGCCCTGATTAGTGACCCTCTTATCTTATATCTAGAACATAATATGTAACATAAACAATTTAACAAGGAGAAAAATATGAACACTATATGCAGTATGAACAGAAAGAGTACACTCATTTTTAATTAAATGGTATGTTGATGTTCATGTATTGGGTTTGTTCTACTGGGGAAGCAGTGCTGATTATATACTCTGACAGCTGCAGGAAGGAAAGACCTGCGGAAATGCTCCTTCAAACACCTTGGATGGGGTAACCTGTCGGTTCCGCCATCAATGCCTTTGTTAGATTATGTTTTGTCTGGCATATGGGGGCTTTGTGGGCCGCAATAACTCAGCAATAGAGCCTATACCTCCATGTCATGAGTAGGAGGTTCAATTCCACCGCCGGTTGTCAGGTGAAGGGCATCCATCCTTAATCCCCCATGCCCATTAAGTCTGAGGCATATGATGTAAAGTGCTTTCAGTGGTTGCTAGATGAGAAAGGTACTATATAAAAAAGAAGTCAATTTACCTCATCTTGACCTTTCTGCCTCGGCTGACCCTACCAGGAGCCAAGCTCTAGACAGAATACCTCTTGAGATCATTAGTACATGCAAACTTCTCCACTCCAGCAAGGTGGTGATCCAGGAGAAGGGTTAAACCATTACAGCTGTAACATTAGAGTGCATATGCTGTAATGGGTGGTAATTGTTCAAAACCAAGCTACTGACAACTTCCCTGGAATTTGAAAAATTATAGTAGAGTAACTTGACTTATGAAGCATTAACCAAAGTTTCAGTGATAACAGCCCCATATACTTTAATTAAACACAGTAACATAGCTATTGAGCACGCTGTAGTCTAGCTGCCAAGACCTTGTGGGCGTCATATGATGATTGACAGTGGTATCTTGCCGGGAATGTGAAAAAAAATTTCAGTGGCATATTGCTCAGTGAAGGGCACTTTGCACTCTTTTAGCAGTGACAGCATCAGGTAGGATCGACAAAGAGCAACTGTACAAGTTTGCTCTTGCAGATACTGATTTTCCCGATGGTTCACTATAAGCCCTACTGCCAGAACTGACAACTATGTGGTGCTCAACCAGTCACTGAATTATGAGTTACAAGGCAGAAAGCACATGGGAGCCAAGCTTGCCTGTCCAAGATACATGCTGCGCCTGTGTAGTGTTTTTCTTTTGTTTCTCTCAGGGCCTGCCACAGTGTGTGCGTGTTAACCCTGTTGGTTGTTATGTGTGATATAATTGTGTTGCTGGTTCTCTTCTTCATGCCATGTCCATTTCTTTAATTGATCAAGTGTTAAGCTGAAATGCTCTGTCACAATAACTCTATGCTAAACGTTTTGGCTTTCACCACCCTATATCTAATATTAATAAACTCATTGTGATGCTGCTTATGTTCTTTAATGTTCAGACATTTATCACATATTTTCATAGCTTATCAGAGACACTAGTATCTGTCTCACTGGAGTGTGATGAAGATGCAGTTCCAAATCTGATTTGTTCATTAGATCATGCAGATTTCATATTGTTAACAATTGATAAATAATTCCCACCTAGCTTTAAACCAGTTAGATGAGGGAACAAAATAAAATACAATATGCAGAAATCCCACCTGCAATGACCAAAAGTGTTTTTGTTTTTTTGCTTTTGCATTAGTTAACGTGTTGATGTATACAGTGTTTCTCTCAACCAGACTGGTTGAAGGAACTGTTAAACATTGTCTAGAACTTCTCAGAGGGATCCATAATGGGGCATATTAAATAATTTGAAGTGATTAAAAGCCTAGTTCTATTTGATAAAAGAAGTGGCATCAATTAGAGGCACCATTATTTGCATGTTGCATTCTTATTAGGAAAATAATATTCAATGAAATTAAATTAAGCACACAAAGCAGCAAATGTAGTCTTTTCGAGATTGAGACTTGGAATTCACTCAACACTTCAGAAGGTTGGCATTTGAAATCATTTATCCAAAGGTCACAAAAGGAAGAGAAATTTATTCTGATGTGTGAAAACTGCAATCAGTTCCTTTCTGTAGTCATACCAATAACGGATGCGCAGACTGAAGAGTGACATTTGCATTGAATAAAAAAATAAATTGAAATTTTTGCATGGTGTATTTCTGTTTTCCTGTGACTGCTGATGCAGATACACTGTTCCATTTTGTGCAAAAGGTCAAAGGCAAAAATAATGTTTAGTCTGAAAGAAATGTAGTTAACATGAATTTGTAATGATTTTGTGGACTCCAAGGAGGTGTGCTTGAGTATAAATACTCTATTGTTTTCTTTGGTTGCTGAGAGACAGTCTTTCTTGTAACATTCTATTGTCTATATGGGACAAGAACCATAGCCCATACAGTGATATATCAGAAGTCCAAAGATGCCTCTTAATGAAACTCATGGGATGATGTAATTTAACTTCTGAAGACTTCGCACTTGTTCCCATCCTTTAAGGATGTATAGTTTCTGCTAGTGCTCGCCAACAAGCCATAGAATATAGCGTGTTGGGATCAAGGATGGTGCTTTCTTGCTTCTGGTACTGATATGGATATAGCCTGGATACTAAAGGGAAAAATGGAAAGTAAGGGTATGATGGTTGATGCATTATTAATGCTTTGCTCCAACCACCGTATGGCCAAAATGTCATTGTATGGCACTGTTTTAACTCCTGCCTCAAGCTGTAACATGCAGTCTTAAATTCCAGCATATATGGCTTCTCATTTGCTTCTCTTTGGCTCCATTTTTGCCTGATAATACAACCTTTATTTTTGTCTTAGTCTTGTTTCCTTTCTCTCTCGTTGAAAAACATTGAGAATACTCTATGAGGCATCCTAAGTGAAGCTTCTATGGTGATTATATGTACTTTTAGATGTAGGTCTTTACACTTTCAGATATTATAGCATGCTTTTAAACATCACATTCCAATCAACTACATCACCAAGGCATCGCTGCAGTGCTCCGGCCACTTTGTTATTTGTGATAAATACATGAATAGCGATGAATTGTTGAGGGTGAGTAAACCTGGGGCACATAGAGACAGAAAGAAATAGTTTCTTTTTCAGATTTTTCAGAATCACAATTAAAGGCACCAGTCCATAAGAAAGGCACACATGACAACCATGTAATGAGAAGCACTGTGCAGTCCAGTTTCAGCAAACAAAATTCACTTGTTATGCCGCGATTCCATAACTGCCGTGTACTTTTGAACCATAGGATATGCACTGATGAGCCAAAACATTATGACTCATACGTAAACCAAATTATGATAATCCCCAAACAAGGGCACATATTAAAGTCTGAGTAGATTGAATGGTAAACTAACAATCGGTACTCATAGTCAACACGTTGGATGCCGGGAAATAGCCAGGAGTAAAGACCTAAGTGACTTTGATAAGAGTCAAATGATTAAGGCCAGATTATTGGGTCATGCTGTCTTAACTGTTGCTCTTGCGGCCTCACTGTCTCTAACCACCACATCAAACCCATGCCAATACAAGCCTAATAAAAAGGCCTGCAGGTGGGAACAAAACCTCTGCCTGGATTTTATGCTTTTATCCTTGATTTCTATTTTCTATGGCCCCCATCGGATACTTGTGAATATTCCCATGCAAACATGGAATTTACACCCATAAATGTCTCTACCAATGCCCCAGGCTGAACCCGGTTTTGATGGATCAGCATCTGTGCACTGCCCGTTTCCAGCCGAGCTTGATATGTACCCACTTGCATACGCACTGGTACACCCTACCTTATATCTAGACCGGATGAGGAGACTCATAGGCATAGAAACTAGGTAATCTGGCCTGCCTCCATCAGCAGACAGGCCTTCCACTAGCGGCCCAGCTTCCCTCACCACCAGCACTCCTGACCTGGAGTTTGAGGAGCCCCCTGTGGGTCTGGGAAGGGAGAAGCTAAAGCTGGGTGTTATGCATTCAGGAAGAGAGCTGAATATGACCCAGAACTAGTTGGAGGTATGAGCAGCTATGTAGATGTGCTTGTATACATGTTTGTAGGTAGTTTAACGTGTGGGTGGGTGCCGGTGTATTGTCTTCTGGGGGCTGGGATGGGTCAGGCTGCCGGTTTTCCACATCAATCCTGGGTTGGAAAAGTGAGGTTGTCCTCTTTCGGGGTGGCAGCACTAACCAGGACCTCAGGACAGTAGCACTGGACCCAGTCAGGGGACAGGCAAAAGGCGAATTGCTCCGGCACATCTTGATATATGACGTGGTTGATGTCCTGGCGACCTGGTCATAGTCACCATCTTGCTGTGTGGAGGAGTTGTTGTGCCAGGATGAAGGAGTGGCCAGGGTTTCCAGACAGTTTCCTAAGCCAGCACCAATGCCCATCTGGTTTGAGCCTTGCCTGGTCTAGGACTGGATATCGGGTGGCTTGGTACTCCTGCAAGGATGCCGGTAGGCTGTGTGCAGCAGCTCATTCCTCTTCCAGCCATTCACACGCTGATATTGGTCATTGAAGATGTCTAAAAGGGCCTCAGGGTCATCAGCGGATGTCCTCATGGGTTGGG
Organism: Regalecus glesne; assembly: GCA_900302585.1. NCBI lineage: Eukaryota > Metazoa > Chordata > Actinopteri > Lampriformes > Regalecidae > Regalecus > Regalecus glesne. Next base: position 13,233 of record OMLC01001156.1, read on the forward strand.
TGGTCCAAGGCCAATGAGATAGGAAAGTGTTAACACCAACCCCATGAGTAGCTGAAGTAGAGCACAGCAGCTTCTTCAGGGGAGCCTGGTTTTCTGTCTGCTAAGCAGTCAGCCTCTGCAGGGCTTAGGTTTGATAGTGATGGATTTTAGACTGACTCTCATGGACTTCAGTGATTTTGGTGGAGGGCTCCCCGAGTGAAGACTCTTAAGACTCCATCTCTTGCCATTGTGATGGCCATCACTCTGGCAAATGTGTATGCCATCAGAGGGTCAATAGATGGAGGACATACACAGGGTTGGGAAAGAACACAGGGTCTTTAATTTTGTGCTTTTTCTTACAAAGTTCAATGTTTTCTTCATGCTGCACTGGCCAGTGCTCAGTAGGTTTGGAGACTCCTTTCTCTCCTTCTCTGCTGTTTTTCGCTGACTTCTTTCTCTCAGCCTGTCCTTTACTTGCACTCATAAATATGCGCATTATGTGTCATTCAGTCAGACTCTGCTTCACTACAGAATATAGAGACACTGTTAGTCAGGCACACCTGAGGCTGATCATCACTCAACCCCGTTACTGCTATCAGCAACCCCCGCCCCCTCCCGAGAGAGGGGGGGAGGTAGTACCACTGAATATAGAAAGTCAGCAAGGGAGCATCATTATTATTGGTAGCGAGTCAGGTGAGACAGCTACCAGTACCAACTGTCAAAGGCAAATAAATTATTCTACAAATACTTTTGAGTAGAAACTTAGTTGTGTACAGAGTGTTACAAGGTGGCCTGCATGAATAATTTACTCCCTGATCTCTTCTCCTAGACCCAACTAATACTTCCCTGGCATCTGTATATGCAAGCATGTGTCTAGGTGTTTGTGGGTTTTGGTGTGTGTGTGGGGGGGGGAGACAATATGGAAATAGCAGAGGGATAAAGCTGGAGAATGTTAATCTATATTTGTCTGTATAATATTTCATGGCTGAACCTTGATGATCAGCAAGCAGTCACATGCAGATAAGCTCTACATAATATACAAGATGGTAAGGCCCATTTGATATCTTAAGAAAATAGTGAGTCTGCTTATTCTGGGGATTAATTCATGTGCCTGAGTGTGGCTTGCCAAGATAAGAGTACTTCTGATCTTTTGATGCACATAAAACAGAAGATGGCCCTGCCTTGAAAACTTTGTAAGCCAATTTTACCTCTACTGATGGGCTCCAGTAAGTCCTCACCAATCCAAGTATACTACTCGGGCAGTGTGACAAGACCCTAAGAACTGTCACAGACCAAGTCAGTGCAGTTGCAAAGTCCATCATGGACCCTCAAAGCTGTATGGCTTCCCTGAGCCTGCCCACAGCATCCAGTTCCAGTATATTTGGCAACCATTATGTGTGATATCATATACATATGTATGAAGTTTGCTTACTTTTAATGCCTGACCATGTATTATCAAGACCATGTTTAACTTTATTTTATGCTCTTTAGATGGATACTTAAAGTTGATATGTCAACATCAATAATGGAGCTCCCCAAGGCTGTGCTCTGAGTCCCTTTCTATACATAATCTGTGATGACTGTCTTAGCCCGTCCTCCATTACAAAGTACTTTAAATATTCTGATCACACAGCCATGATCACCCTCCTCCCAGAGAGAAAGTCAGTCACAGCCTACCAATAATCTGTTACCCATTTCACACGGTGGTGCACAGACAGTCACCTCCTCCTCAATATCCTCAAGATGAAGGCGCTCATCTTTCACTCCCACATTGAACTCACCACCCTTCATTGCCCAACTTCCATCAATAGCCAAGATATGGTGCAGAGCTTTAAGTACCTTGGCATTATCCTGGACAATAAACTAAGCTTTTATCACCACATCACAGACATCCATAAACACTGTCAACAAAGACTCTTTGCCATCCACAAACTCATAGACATACCCCACCTCCTACACCTTCGGTACCGAAATATTATTGAACCCATCCTCCTGTACTGTGCCACCTGCTATTTCACCCTGCTCACCCTCACCAATAGAAACAAGCTCCTGAAAATCACTAACATATCCTCTAAATAATTGGTCTTCCCACTCCCAACCTGCCAGTCCTCATTGACACTGACACCACTTGCAATACCCTGACCATAGCACATGACTCCTGCCACCCCCAATAACAATGCTTCACCCTCCTTCTCTCTGGCCACAGATACAGACAAACACTGCAAGAAAATACACAGGGAGGAGTTTTGTGCTGTCAGCTATCACTGCCTTAATTAGCCTGGGTGCACTGTTGCAGACTTGTGTTGTTGTGTTATTCTTATTTTTGTTTGTTTATACTGTTATGAGTGTTACTTTGTACAGACTGCGAAAGAACGTATCTGTCTCAGATGGCAATAAAGACTGAATCTGAATCTAAATAGGTGACAGCAAACGTAGTGTCATAAAATATCTTCTCCATAATGATGACCGATTGTTAACTTTTAGCTGACAGTAGACAAATGTATGAGAAGCTCATAGTGTAGCAACGTCTATTCATCAAATGTGGATATACAGCCTTGGTGTGATGTGAGCTGGAAAACATGAGACAAGAGGAGAGGAACAAACAAATGTCCTATGAGTCCTATGACCATGAGCTTAACCTTGGGGCGCACTTGACTTCATGTGTGCAATGCTTGCAAGCATTATTAAAGGATAACAATACTGTAAGAGACCCTGATCTTGCTCCTCATCTCTTGTCAAAGTGGGATTTAACTTAAATAGTTGCCATGACAGAATGCATTAAACATGAGAAATAATATCTTATAACACATTTTAAAAAGACTTTGAATAGCCAGGTTGAGACCCAAGTTGGGACACACACACACACACACACATATATGTGTGTGTGTGTGCGTGTGTGTGTGTGTGTGCGTGCGTGCGTGCGTGCGTGCGTGCGTGCGTGTGTGTGGGTGTGTATATATATACACACACACACACACACACAAGGCAATTGGATGTGTATTTGTCAGTAGGGAAAAGACATTTATCTATTAATGTTATAATAAAATATTCACATCATTTAAGGTGTGCCCAACTATAGAGTTTCTGAATTTAAGTGAAAGACTATGATTTCATGAAAGAAACAATGTTCCAAACCACGGTCACCAAAATGTCCATAAAAGCTTTACAGACTTAATAATCCCACTTATGTTTTCCATTTTAATTAGGTGCTTGAATTTCTCAAGCAGCAGCAACTCACAAAAGGCTGATGAGATTTAATTACAAAAAAGTTTAATGCCTCTGACATGGTTGTTAATTAATTGCCTTTTTCTGGTCACCGTTTTCGAGTTTCTGCCTGTTTCCATGGTTCATATTTAATTCTGATTTTTTTAGACAAAATATTTTATGACCATTGTGACAGAAATATAACAGTTACATTTGATTAGAAAGATGAATATTTTTATATCATCTCACAGGGTTCTGCGGTAGCTCAGTGGGAGAGCACATACATCATTAAATGACAATGACATCCTTGATGCCACCATGAGGCATCAAGGAAGGGCATCTAACTTCAATTCTCTACACTCCAACTAGGTCGTATGTCCACCCTCCCAACATTGGGACAAATTGAAACATTTAAAAATAGACATAGAAGTGGCACATCAATGATGCTGAACAACTAAATATTTTAAATAATGCACAGTATGTGGTACCTTAGGCATAGCAAGTTATGAACCCAGCTTGAACCCTTTCTCAAAGATTAAAAATGTGGGTTAAGGATTAGAATCTCTGGTGGATGGAATATAGGTATTTGGCTGGATCCTGGTTCTTGTTGTTTCAGACTGATGTGAGGACCAGAAAAGGAGAAATGTTCATACTCAATACCATCTGTCAGTTGTAGTAACTAATTTTAATGATGTGATGGAGCATTGTTTGAATACCGCATGATGTCTGAACATTGGCAATTAGTACATGAACTTAAAACTAATGAGTAGCAGATCTCTTTCTTTATTGGGGTAGTTCAGTGGTTAGAGTGCTCGCTTAGGGAACTGATGAGCTAGTGGGTTCAAATCTGCCATGGGGCATAAGGAAAGGCATCTGGCCTTAACCCCCCCCAAGCTCCATCTATATCCATGTCCACAATATGGGGATTAATAATGACATGTAAAACTGGCCTACAGTAGTACATCTCTATTATAACTACAGTATGTATGAATAAATACTGTTGAAGTGATGCATAAAACACCTTGAAGTTGCCTAAAGCTATATTTGTGATTTTAATGTTGAATCCAATTGCCCTTTGAGATGTGAAATGATTGCTAGTAGAGCTGATTGTATTAAAAGTCAACACCACATTCTGCAGATTTCCTTGAATAGAAACAGTCTCTACATTCTCTACATTCACCTCATTGTGGACATTAACCAGCCTGAAGATGTGGCTTTAAAATAAATTGCTACAGTGGAATTTACTGGTAAAAAACAATGAGGAAGAGGACATTTCACTAATTCATTCACTAAATATGTAATTAATTTATCAAATATGGTGACCACGACCTTAAATGTCTCAAAATGGAAACATTCCCTGTGGATAAAGCCTAAAATATGTAAGTTTTTGTTAGATATGTGTTAGAAGTGTGCATGTGTGAGGGAAAGGAAGTGGGAGGTATTTGAGTTATTGGGTGTGTCATTGTTGGTGGAATAGGTTTAAATTTATGTATTTTGCCTAGCAAAGCACTAAATCTAACATCTTTTCTAGCTTATAAAATGTATTAATGACAACAACATACTTAGGGGGGGGTTACATTCATTTTTTAGCATTCTTAGCCATTCTCAACTCTCCTCATACAGTATTCGCTTGGACAATGGCGGTGGATTGAAGATAGATGGGGACAACAACCTGTTGTAGGGAAAGGATAAAGGTGCTGGTGAACACTCTTGCTAGCTAGTCAGCACATGACATCAAAGCGTGGCCTAACACCCTGTCTAGTCCTGCTGTTTTAGTGATCTCTACTTTCATCAGAGTGGATCTCACCTGGTGGCACTCTGCATGCTCCTCTTTATGTAGTATCTTTTAAGTTCTAACTGCTGATTTGGATGTCAAAGTGTGCAAGGAACTGATTCAGGATGGTAGGGAGTTTAGACATCCGGGCTGATCCATGAAGTGCTGCGATTGCAGGCTGTTATGTTTTTAATACCTATTCACATGCTACGGGCGTGGTTGATTTCAAATTGCTGCTCAATGCTCCGCTTGTACCTGTGCTTAGCTTTTCTAATATCCCTCAGCTCTTCCCGGGCATTCCTGTAGGTCACCCTGTTGCTTGTACTGGAGGCAGCATCAAGTGCATTAGGCAAAGACCATAGATATCTGTCTAACCATGGTTTTTGTTTTGGGGACAGACATCAAGATTTTGGGCCTAAGATTTTGGCCCAATAAGTCTAAATTTATTGTGGTGCATGAGGCCATACAGATACTGTTGGGCCTTTTTAATAACAGTGGTGGGGTGACTAGCCCATGTCAGGTCGTTGTGGATGTTAACTCCTAGATAGTTGAAATTGTCCTTCTCCACCACTGTACTTTGGATGGTGACCTCACTGAAGTTCATTGTATTTTTTTGGTAATTTGATAAAAAGAAAAAAAGAGGTGGTCTTCCCCATGTGTCATTTTAGTACAGAAGGGAAACATATTTAGGTAAACATGTTTTTTTCCCTTTGACCCATACCAAACTCCATCTTTGAAATATGCATATGACTCTTCCCACGGAGCCATTTCTCTACTTGTCACTCTGTTTTGCAGGTCATGTAAATCAGCCATAAGCATTAACGTATCAATTAGAGGAGCAGAAACAAGCTGTGGTGTGATAAGAGTTTGATTTGCTGTGTCTTTGACAGCAGCATCTGCTCCAGTGTTCCCCAATACAAGATGTTTTTTTGGTGTGAGTAGTATCACAGCATCTTATCATTTGTGGAGTTTTTTTCTCCTTCCTTAACCATGTCGGCTGAACAAATGTATAGGACTACAGGAGGAGAGCAGTAAGAAGATTTTGAATGCATTTTTCATGTCATCTTCATCTCAACTCTAAGTGAGATATGTCCATTTGTATGTGTAATTTTCTTTTACAGAATTACCTGGAGGCTGTTGTTCTTTTATACCCCATCCTCTACCCCATCTATGTCCGCCATGACTGTGACCATGACCACTTTCACATTCCCTTCCTCTTAGTGGCTTCTCAGAGGCTGGCAGCTGCACCATTTGTCTACTGTCCACCTGTTCTGTTGTCATGTCTCTTTTTCTTTCTTGTTCATTTCTCTGCATTGAATGGCATAGTTTTCCACACCCTGTAGCCTTCCTGTGTGGCAGTTTATGCATTGATCTTTCACGTGATTTTGTATCTCCACTCTCATACCTTGAAATAATCTCTCAGACGAGGTTCTTACAAGCGCTATGGGACTGTCCATTCCTGGTTTGGATTTAGTCGTGTGAAGCAACTGTGTGTCTTTGTTAAGCAAGCTAAGTGGTCTGTTACAGACTCTTTTGGCTCTTGTTTGTAAGCAAATATGTTCCTCAAGTCCTTTCTTTTGGATGAATTTGTCTCTCATTCTGCCAGAGCCTCCACTGCTGTTCTGTATGACTGGCCATATCCCTAGTCATCCCTGACATTGTTTGTGGGAATTTTCCCTGCTCTATTTGAATGCCCAAAAGTCTTTTTCTTTCATGCATGGAGGCCTTGCATTGTGCCACCAACATTTGACATTGTTTATCTTGTTCTTTCACTCAAACTTATTTTGCTTGGGGTAGTCCCATTACTTCTTCATTCATGTCCTCAACAGTTCAAGTGCATTATACATATCGTGGTCCCCAATCCCCATCAATGACTTCTATCATAGGACACTCGAATATTTCTTTCATGTCATCATAAGAGTTGTTTTTGTTTTTAAGTTGATTTACTTTGAAATGTTCAGACATGGCACTAAATATGTTACAGACTAATGTAACCTTCTCCTTGGTATGCCCACCAGGGGGTTAAAAAGACATTTAGTATGGCTAGAATTCAGCTGCAAGTTCTCTGCCACACTTGGTCCTGGGAGCACATCACCCCTACCCTTCTGCTACTGCATTGGCCCCCAGATAAATACTGAATTTGTTTTACCACCCCTATTTATGTATTTCACCTTGTTAATAAATCTCTCCTTGGATTATCACCTCCCAACTCCTCCAATCTGCTCCATCTTTGCCAAAATATACCCTCACTACATTCCTCTGATACCCATCTACTCTCCATACCCCTCGCCCCACACTCTGCACTATGGGTGACAGGGACTCTCCGTGTGGCTGGCAATAACATCTGGAATGCTCTACGTGAGCATCTGTAGCAGTTGTTGCTTCTTTTGACTCTCTCCTTTTAAATCCCTGTTTTTTCCTTTAACCCCCTATATTTGATAAGTAATCGTGATGAGTAAACATGTTTTCTATGTGATACCCTGTCAATAATGTGTGAGTGTGATTGGTCAATTATGAAGGTGGATGGAGATAGTCATTGCCTTTAATAACAATAGATTTGTGAATTCTCATTGGTTAACCATGAGGATGTGACTGCGGATGTGAGCATATAAGCAGTGAATGAACACGTAAATAGCACACTGAAGAAGGCTCCTCACCGAAATGCATCTGTGCTGAGACATCTTGGAAAAACAAAAATCAGTTCATGCAGAGTGGAGGCTTTTCCTGCTTTACTGAGTCACAAGTTTGTATAGAGATTAGGAGTGAAGCATGTTCTTCTCTCTCCATTACCTCAGGATTTTAACCATGAAAAAGAGCTGGCACAAAATGTTGATTGTTATTGCCAGTTTTGTTCTATCCTTTGATTATGACGGAAGTGTTATTGCCCATCATTGCAGTACTTTGGCCATTTTCATGTCTGTAGCGATTTTTTGATAGTTGTTGTGACCTTGACTCAGAACAAGGGTAAGGCTTGGCGTGGCAGGGTAATGTTTTATGGCATTCCTCTCTGCCGTGTACCTGTCCATTTAAATATGCATGCATGGTCTTGAGACTCGATGAAACATTGTCTTTAGTCTTGAAAGGGCTTTTGCAGAAGTGCCCTTGGTTTGACTCCTTCTATATCAGCAGCCAGGACTGAGCTGCATTATCTCAGAGTTCTGTCAGCTATACTGATGGTGTTATTGTTGGGTGGCTTCAATTTCCATGATAAAGAATGATTTGAATATGGATTTTTTGACTCTAAATAAGAAATGTCACTCGGCAATAAGTACCAAGAGTGAAAAAAGACTACTTTGCAGTAGTTTTAACCATATTATCATTGCTTTGTTTGTTCTTTGTGTTTGCAAATTCTGTATGTTTTCTCATTTTTGTATCAGATAAGGCCTTGAGGTAGTTCTTCATGAGTCATATAGATACAATGCACACTGCTTGCACGTTACCCTACTGATTCCAGTATACCCAAAATATTTTTGAAAACAAATTGGAGGATGGCCTAATTTGATTTTACTCTCCCGGCTTTTTAAGTCTTATCTTTATTTGTCCATGTTACTGTACAACTAAGTCCCCCCAAGGGGAGAAAGATAAAACATGTCAAAGCCATGGTAAACTGGTCCCTATGAAGGCATATTTTCACTTCTCCAAGGTTACACACACACACACACACACACACACACACAGGAACTTCTTTATTTCCTAACCCTTAGAAGCATTTAAGTAACATATATGACTTAAAGGCTCATAACAGGTCTCTTTGACAATTGTCTTATTTCATCACTCAATTATTCTGCTTGCATCATTTTATCTGGGTGCCCCTTGTTCTTGCACCCCAACAGATGTCCCACCTCATTTGTACTTTGCACATATATAATATTATAGGCATGAAAATGCTTAATGATGATAAAACCAAAATAAAATATTCTCAGTTCAAGGAGTGTATTACACAATTATTGGTGTAAATAGAGAGTTAATATAATGATGAACCCATGTGTGCTATTCTCTATTTCCATTACAAAGCTGATCTTCTTCATACATGCCTGTTAGCTTTATACTCACCTCAAGCAAAGTAAAGCATAGAGGAGGGCAAATTGGGTCAATGCATTGCATGTTGAGCACCTTGGGACAAGACATGAAGGAGATTAAAATCTTGATGTGCTAATTATGTTATCTTTTACTTGAGGCTTGTTCAATACTCAGAACACAGTGGAAAGAGTAGGAGTCAAACTGAAATGAGATACTCCAGCAGGAACAATGCTGAAGGGCTTGTTATGACCTCTGATGGTGTAACAGAAACTGGCCTAACAGCGCTAGGGGCAATCTTATTGGAGAGTTGAGCCAGTCTATCAGGACCTTATGGTACACATTGTTTTCATCGAGTATTGTGTACATATTTATGTCAAGGTGCTTGGTGCTAAGCTTAATGTTCCCATTAAAATCATTATTGACAAAGGGATTATCACATGTGTATTTGAAATGCTCCAATTATCTACACCCCCATACCCAGAAAAAACATTATCTTCTCCTTCACACTGGAACACTTATTGGAAATGTTTCTAACTGCTTCTCAAATAATGAGTGAATATTAACCACAGATGGTGGTTGAAATTTTTATGTGTAAGTGATAACAAGGCAAGATACACATCTTTCTGAGCCATACAAGCGGGAATATAGGCATCTATATTTTACATTTATATACATTTAAATACCGCACATCGGAGGGACAATCAAAAAGCCATCATGTCATCCAACATATCTTGTGATCATTGTCTCAGTATGATTTGTAATTCTGAACCTTGTCAACTGTCAAACCGAAGGAAGGCTATCCCTTTAGCACCGTCAAGTCTCAATGATATAGTTTATGGATGCTTTCAATGGAGGCAAAAAGGAAAACAGGTCTGATATAAAGCCATGAAATAATGATGAAGCATTAAATTCCCTTTGATTCTATTGAATTTAATATGAAATGTCAAATGAGGATGGTAGCTCGATATGGGTAGATGTTAAATCACAGTTTCCCTGATTGCATAATAATAACTAGATTATTGCAAACTTTTCATTGAATTCATCTCATCATTTAGTAATTATCCAAAATGAAAAATGTTCGTTTGTTCAAAAACAGATAAGTTTGAGTGCTGTTGGCAATATTCAATAGATATAGATTTTGCATACATAAAAAACATTTTTAACTATGTA
>OMLC01001158.1:0-11009 GCA_900302585.1 Regalecus glesne
GACTCTTCTTGATGAGCTCTAACACAGTCCAGTTGGGACACTTGATAAAACCCTTAAAAGCCACGATATATCTCCTCTTTTGGAAATGGTTACACTGTCTGGCAATGTATTATGTTTAATTTTAATAAATGATTTCCCTCAAGCTCATTAAGGAAACAAAATTGGTTTTACTTTACTAATTTTATCATCACCCAGCTTGCACAAAGCAGTCCCAAATGTTTTAATAGCGACAGGAAAGGCAGGGGAAAGAGAGAAGGGATTGCATGTAGCAAATGGCCCAGGTCGAATTTGAACCCAGGCTGTTGCAGTAAGGACTCAGTCTTATTTGATACATGCTCCACAAGCTAAGCCATCAGGGTGCCCCATTCACAAACCTTTTGAGTCAGGTCCTAATATTGACTGTTGCAATATTTTCAGTCTCTCCATTAAAAATGAATTCATCAGCAAACATAACAAATCAAGTATTGGACTTTTTTCAATTAGCTGTTCATCTAAATCATTTGAAATATTACATTCATACCATGACACAGTGTCGTTGAACTGCAGGATTTAAAAGAAGTGGCATTACCCTCATCAAGCACAGTTGACAGTTTTATCTATAATTTGGGAAGACTTAGGCTTATATATCTAGGTTTTTCTGTTAAGAGTACTGGGAATATTTATTAGCTGGAGATATACACTGTTTATGCCACTGCTAGCTTCTCTCTCTGTTTCAATCTCCATCAAAGGTCATTGTGTTCTGTTGTTGGCCAAGTGTTGGCTTTTAAATTTGGTGGTGTCAATCTAGTAATGCCCTATAGTTGTTTTGTGCATTTGGAAACAACACTCTAGCATGAAAATCCTAGCTCTGATCAGATTTGTACTCTCATTGTGATCCCTTATCTCCCTCAGCCCCACCTGCATTATGTCAATGCCCCCCTTGGAGGGAGCATCCTGCACTATAGGGATCACTAGCTTAGTTAAAATGAAAAAGCCAGCCCCAACTCACATCAGTGATAGCCTTCTTTGCCTTCTCATCTGCATTTCTTGCTTCTTGGATTGAATCGTCCACTTCGCCTTGAACGTGGACAAGGTCAGATTCCAGCTTCTTCTTTGTGTTGATTAGGCTGGTGTTCTGAAAGTTGAAAAAAGTAAAACAATGATTAAAAAGAAAAAATGATGTGATCTATCATTAGTGCAAATATTGTGATTGATGCAAATGTTTAACAAAATACCTGAGAGTGAAGCAGTCCCACTCGCTCACTAGCATCAGTCAGCTCCTGCTCTGCCACTTTGCGGCCCCTTTCAGTCTGTTCCAGGGCAGATCTTAGCTCTTCAATTTCAGCCAGCATCAGACAATTTCTACGCTCTACCATGGCAACCTGTTCCTTCATGTCTTCATGTGCTCTGACAGCATCATCAAGGTGCAGTTGGGCATCCTGAAAACAAAGAGAAATCAATGTGAACTAACTGATTTATACGCATCAACATTTAGTTATTGAATCTATGCTGGTGGATGTGGCTATTTGACCTTGAACTGTCCCTGGACAATCCTTAGTTGTTTCTGGGCCTCAGCAGCCTGCCTGTTGGAATGGCTCAGCTGAACCTCCATCTCATTCAGGTCTCCCTCCATCTTCTTCTTGATTCTCAGTGCATCATTCCTGCTCCTGACCTCAGAGTCCAGAGTGGTCTGCATGGACTCAATCACCCTCTGGCTGTTCCTCTTGATCTGCTCCATTTCCTCATCCTTCTCTGCAACCTTTCTGTCAACCTCTCCTTTGATCTGGTTGAGCTCGAGCTGAACACGGAGAATCTTGGCTTCCTCATGTTCCAGTGTGCCCTTGGAATAATGTCAACCAGTTGTTGATCAAAAATCATTGTATTTTCTAACAAATTAAAAGCTCAAAAATTATTCTGGTTCAAAAATGAATACGGTGTTACGTATATGTTGTATGCATTTCTTAAACTACTCTGGTATAATGACATTAATTTCTGACCTCTGCTTCCTCAAGGGCTGACTGAATTTCAGCCTTCTCAGACTCAGCTGTCTTTTTGGCCTTCTCCAGCTCATGGATGCTCTTTCCACTCTCGCCAATCTGTTCTGTCAGGTCTGAAATCTCCTCTACAAAAGCACATCAGATTCAATAAAGTTTGCATTAGCAGAAGAAAGTGCAAAATCCAATTGAGAATTAGGTACTATCACATATATAAAGGTATTGAGCGTAAGGATCTTATAGAGAGCATTAACAGTAAATAGCCAAACTTTCTTTGCTTCAGATTTTTTGCAAATGACAGTAGAGGTAAGGAGGTTTTTGGTATGTAAAGCTTGGATTACAATGTTTCCCTTTCAAATCCAGAATAGGCAGATAATGTATTCAAAGAATATATAAGACCTATGTTCCCTCATAAGTCACAACTTTTTTGCAGGGTTCATCAGTTACACCTATAAGAGCTTTCCCGCACATTATATATAGGAATAAGTATCATTAAAAGCACATAATTTCACATTTTTTAATAATATTGTGTATTTACGCTGCAGTTTCTTGTTCTCCCTCTTAATGGTCTCCAGCTGATCCAGAGACTCCTCATAAGAGTTCTTCATCTTGAACAGTTCAGTGCTGAGAGAACGAGCCTCTTTCTGGGCACCTTCCAGCTCTGCTTGAGCCTCTTCAAACTTCTGCTTCCACTCAGCAAGCACCTAGCGTTATATAGTCAAAGTTATATTAGTTGCTTCTTTCTCATTTCTTTTCATAGATCAGGATTTTTCTTGAATCCTTTACCTTGTCAAAGTTTCTCTGTTTCTTGTCAAGGTTAGCAGCCAGACTGTTAGCTCTCTCCACATCCGTCATGAGGTCCTCCACCTCACCCTGTAGCCTCTGTTTGGTCTTCTCCAAAGAGGCACACTTTGAGTTCACAGCTTCAATGGATTCCTCAGCATCTTGCAGACGCTGGGCAAGCTTTTTCCTGAAGAGAAAGAGAGAGAGAGAGAGAGAGCTTGGTTTACCTGCATTTTCAGACATGTGATGACTTGTACCTTTTGAGGACTAGAAAGTTTGTTACTTGGCCTCCTCCAGCTCTTCAGTGCGCTGGATAGCATCAGTTTCATATTTGGCTCTCCACTGAGCCACCTCACTGTTGGCCTTTGACAATCCGCGCTGCAGTTCGGCCTTGGCCTCCTGCTCCTCCTCATACTGCTCTCTGAGCAGATCAGAGTCATGGCGAGCTGACTGAACACCATGGGCTAAGGCATTCTTGGCCTGAAAAACAATATCAAATATTGCTTGTCAATTAATTTTAAATGCCTTTATTATACATGGAAATTTTAGTATTTTAAAAGGAAGACTGATTTATATTTGCAATAATGTATTCTAGTATTAGCATGAAGATATGTTCTATTATCCATCCTTCCATCATCAACTGCTTATCCAAAGTGAGGTTGCAGAGTCATGCTGGAGCCTATCTCGGCACTCATTAGACAAAAGTACTTTTCATAGGGTTTCAACAGCTATGAAGACCTAAAAGAGGTTAAAACAAAATTTGGTCCATCATACCTTCACTTCTTCCTCAATGTGCCTCTTGAACTCCTCAATCTGCTGAGAGTATGCCTGCTTGCCTCTGGTCAACTGGGAGACAAGAGCTTCTTTTTCCTCCAGCTGGCGAGAAAACTCACCTGAATGGAAAATTGTGGTCAGTTTGTTAGATGGATGACTAGTGGTAGTGTCTGAAATGTGAATTCCCTGATATCAAATGTTCATCTGCAATTTTCTGAAGGAGTCCCAGTAAAGTTTGTTGTTAAAGTGTACTCAAGTAGCATATCACACGAAATTGTTAAGCTACGTTCAAGAACAATACTTTACACCCATATCTTGGGATGTTTGATTTAAAAATGAACTTGATGTAATTGTAAGTAAACCCATTCTGATTAACTCTTAATTTTTAAGACTCCCTTGGTATTGACAGGTGAATTCCCATAGAATATATTGATAGATTGCAATTGATAATAGAGCCATGGATTGCGCATCACTTGCAACTACTATCTGCCCCACCTTGAGTTCTGATTCAGAAGATATGACGCTAATGATATTACAGCCTAAACATGCTCATAAAGTTAAACATCTGATTGCAACTATCCATGTGGCAAAGTATAGATATTAGCCTTATGCCAAGTATGCAGGTTTAATTTCCTCCTTTATGTCATTAAGTACAGCAAGAGTTGTTTGACTTGGCAACCTGTATCTGCTTCTGATTTCCATCTCAGTTAAATCAATAAGGGATGTTCTTAAAAATATCCACTCATGAGGAAGCCTGACCTGAAGATGCGTTCGTTTGGGAACAATCACTGCTGCCATGAGCACTGGAAAGTCTGGCTGTTTTAAATCTATGTTCAGATGATCATATTCAAACTATTTTGACTTTGTATCTATGTTTATTCACACCAACTATTTTTAAATAACTCACCATTCTCTGTTGCGAGTCTTGCCCTCTGTCCACTCAGGTCATTCAGCTGGCGAACATTCTCATCATTTTTGGCCTTCAGTTCACCCAACTGGTCCTCAAGAGTTCTGCACATTTTCTCCAAGTTGCCCTAAGAACAGTGAAATTGATCATGTTTTAAAGCTTTAAAAACCAACAATTATTTAATGCTTGAAGATTTGTCACAATAGCTGTAAAGGTTTAATAATCAGAGACACATAAAAAAGGACTGAATGGTGTGTCAGTTTATTAGTCTAGTTCTGCTAGATGCAACTGCCTTTTATTTATGATTTTAGATAAGAAGTGGGTTGTTTTTTTTTCTTTGACCCACTATATTTAGATAATAGTTAAATAATTTACCTTTGATTTGGCAATAGCCTCCATGTTGCTGGAGAGGTCATCAATCTCCATCTTGTACTCGCTCTTCTCCTTCTCCAGCTTCTGTTTGACACGCTGGAGGTTGTCAATCTGCTCACCCAGCTCTGCAACACTGTCAGCCTGCTTCTTGCGGAGAGCTGCTGCAGTGGCTTCATGCTGTAGTGTGGACTCCTCAAGGTCACGGCGCAACTTCTGGAATTCAGACTCGCGCTTTTTGCTCATCTCAATCTGAGCAGCTGTTGCTCCTCCAGCCTCCTCAAGTCTCTCACTGATCTCCTCAAGTTCTCTGGAGATGTCGGCTCTCTGCTTCTCCACCTTGGCCCGAGCAGCGCGCTCTGCCTCAATCTCCTCTTCAAGTTCCTCAATACGAGCCTGAGATTTGAGGTTAAATCAACTTAGTCTGAAAAGTAGTAAAGTATTTTTCTCTTTTGAATAGAAACTGGAGGAATTATGGTACCTGGAGCTCCTTGATCTTCTTTTGAAGCTGAGCACCAAGGGACTGTTCATCCTCAATCTTACTGAGGAGCTGGCTGGTCTCAAAGTCTTTCCTAAATGATAAAAAAGTGACTTGAGTTCATACAAAGAACAGCTCCTCATTTTTAAATGCTATTTGTACATCGCAAACAAAAGATAGAGGGAATTGTTTTCTATTTTTCTTACCCCAATGGAGGTAAGAGGTTGACAATGGCTCAGATAAGTTTATTTTACTTTCATAAAGCTGTAATGTGTATAGTGACTTACAAACCTAGTCAAAAATCCTTGTTTGTGCAGGGTGAATTGGCTAATTATAACAGTCAGATTTGTAAAATTCTTCACAAGGGTAGCCTCAAAGAGCAGTTGAGTCCAAGAACTTACTTTTTGATTTTCTCTTCAGACTGCTGCTTGTCATTTTCCAGATCCATTATGGACTCCTGGGCCAGTTTCAGATCTCCCTCAAGCTTTCTTTTGGCTCTCTCAAGGTCCATACGGAGCTTCTTCTCTTGCTCCAGTGAACCCTCAAGCTATTAAAAGATTGTTTATTTTAATGGTTTCTGTTTGGGATTTAAGAAGGAACAACAACATTAAAACGGAAAGAACTCAGGTCTATACTTTCAGAAGTTGACACTATCAGAGGCGTTGTGTTCTCACATCATCAACTTGCTGTTCCAACTTGGTCTTGGACTTCGTCAGTGTGTTGACTTTGTCCTCCTCTGCCTGGAGATCATCCAGTGTCTGCTGATGGGCCTCCTGCAGGGCTTTCTTCTCTTTGGTTAATTTGGCAATAGACTCATCTTGAGAGGCCATCTCCTCTGTTAGGTTTTTCACCTGATAGTGCAATGAAGAATTTATTCATATATTTGTTACTTTCTACGTGTGTGAATGAAATACATGATCTGATATAATATTGCCATCAGCAGTTTGATTTTGAGGGTACTTTACCTTGTTTTCAGTGGCGTGTTTCTCCTTCTCCACTTTGGCCAAAGTGAGCTCCAAGTCATCAATGTCTTTCTTCAGTTCAGAACATTCATCCTCCAACTTCCTCTTCTTTGCAGTCAGCTCAGCATTGATTTCTTCTTCATCCTCCAGTCTCTCCGTTGTCTCTTTGAGTTTGGCCTCGAGCTGGATCTTGCTCTTAATGAGTCCTTCACACCTTTCCTCAGCATCAGAGAGGTTCTCACCTTCCTATGGTTAAAAATATATTTGATGGATAAAAATTAAATTTTTATAGAACCCAACTCCTCAACTTTGAAATTCCCTCTCAAATTAGAATCTCTCTTTACTCACAGCTGCTACTTGCAGTTGTAGGTCATTCTTCTCCTGGAGCAGGGAGACCATCTTCTCTTCCAATTCCTTTTTTTTGGCTAGGGCAGTAGCAAGGTCTGATGTCATCTTACCATAGTTCTCTTTCATCTGAGCTAGTTCCTTCTCAGTCTCAGCACTCTTCAGAAGAGGCTTGATCTTGAAGTACAGATGCATCCATGGCCAATTTTTGACATTCATGAATGAGCGAATGTTGTACTGGATGGTGAAGATTGCATCTCTAAGAATTGAATGGACATAATTGTATCGATTCAAGGATTGTTTTGTGTGAATAATTAACATGAAAGAAAAGAGTTTTTAACATTGAAAGTCTTAGGCAATACAGCACACTGTTTTCTACCTCCTCTCCATCATCTTGACAAACTCTCTCCTCATGAGGTAACCTCTGCAGAGAGCCTGAGTCATGGTCACCAACGTCGCCAGTTTTTCATCTCTCATCTCCTCCAGGGTACCCAGCAGACCAGCTTTGAAGAACACCTTCATTGTATGTCAAAAAATCAGAGGCAAGATCTAAACACATCTGAAGCAGAGATAACATCCAGGAATATTGCTTTTATTCCCTACAAATAATAACCTTGGTGTGTCCAAACTTGTACTGTGTGTGGTCCACATCAATGGAGCCCAAGAGCTTCTCTGAAGCCTTCTTGTTGTCAATAAACTGTCCCTCTGGGATGACACTGGCATTTAATACTTTGTATCTAATAGGAAACACATTGAAAACTGGATATCATTTAGGTATTGCTTATGATTTCTAAACACATTGATTTCACTCTTCAATACAGTAGTGTTGATATTGGAAAAACTCAATTGAGCTTTGTTTTCCATTCTTTCATATTCTACAGAAGTCATAGAAAATCACCTCTGCTTGAAGTCACCATAGAGGATTCTGCTTGGGAAGCCCTTTCTGCAGATTCTGATACCCTCCAGCACACCATTACACCTAAGCTGGTGGATGACCAGGAAGTTCTCCATAAGACCTGGATATTTCCCAAAAGTTGTTATTTAATAAATATATAATTAGCCATAGTGAATATTATGAGAACAACAACAGCAACAATTATTCAAAACCAAAACAACCAAACTACCATACAAGAATACTAGACCTGGTGTCTTTGTCTCATTGGGAATCAGGCAACGGACAAAGTGTGGATGAGTGCTCCTTAAGTTGGTCATCAGTTTGCCCAAATTTTCCTGTGATGTGATATTTCATTATTTAAAAGAAACTGACTTGAACTAGTGAAACAATCTGACAATGTTAAAATAAGGTGTAAATGGTAATAAATCATAACATACTCTGAAAAGAGCAGAAACGGTCTGAAAGGATCCTCCCTTCTTCTTGCCACCACCCTTCTTGCCACCACCTCCAGCAGTATCTGATTTCCAGAACACAGCATTTTATATTCACTGGTCAGGTGCATCACTGAGTGAAAACCACATTTTGAACTAACCGAGTTATAAAATTCATCAGTTGCCATGCCTTATTTGGCAGTGTCCTACCCTCAGCTGAAGAATGAGTTGCATATAAGAAAGCAAGCAGTTTGTTATTGGACTTCTGGTAGAGCTGGACGACTGAGTCATTCAGGGGGTCCTTGTTCTTGTCCAGCCAGCCACTTATGTTGTAGTCCACTGTACCAGCATAGTGAACCAGGGAGAAGTGAGCCTCAGCTTTGCCCTTGCCTGGCTTTGGCTTCTCAAAGGCTTTAGTTTTGCCAAGATGCTGATCATGCAGCTTGTTCTTGAAGGTTGTGTCTGAGGCCTTGGGGAACATGCACTCCTCTTCAAGAATGGAGAAGATACCCATTGGCTGATGGAGAACAGGTTATATAGAAGATAGTGAGCATCTTGCAATGTTTTCAGAAAGCAAGTATTTTGCTGCTAGTGAGACATCACTCACCTTCTCAATAAGCTCAATGCAGGCAGCCAAGTCCATACCAAAGTCAATGAACTCCCACTCAATGCCCTCTTTCTTGTATTCCTCTTGCTCCAGGACAAACATGTGGTGGTTGAAAAACTGTTGCAGTTTCTCATTGGTGAAGTTGATGCAGAGCTGTTCCAAGCTGTTGAACTACACATTTGGATAAGGAATGACTGGTATGAGCAATCAATATTGATACATATTGATAATTACTGAGTAATATTTTATTTACTTACATCGAAGATCTCAAATCCAGCGATGTCCAACACGCCAATGAAGTACTGTCTTGGCTGCCTGGTATCCAACATCTCATTGATTCGGACAACCATCCACAAGAACATTTTCTCATAGATAGACTTACAGAGAGCCATGGTGGAGTTGTGAACCTGAAATCAATGACAAAAGACTTAAGAGGGTTAATTTTAGTGTATGAATGAGATTTACATTGGATTATTTTCTAACACTTGAAATTGAATTGATTTAATTTATTCTGTCACCTGCGGCACAGTCTGACCCTTGGTCACATACTCGTTTCCGACCTTGACTCTTGGGTAGCAGAGAGCTTTGAGCATGTCTGCTGAGTTCAGGCCCAGGAGGTAGGCGATTTTATCAGCCTCTGATATAAAAAGACATTTTTTGCACTTTAGGGTTTGTTTAGAAGTGTCTTGCTCATAAACCAAGTTATATGTTATACCGAATTGTTTTAACATCATACACACCCTCATTGCCATCAGGTTCAGCCTGCTCCTCACGCTGCTTTTGCTTGAACTTCATGTTACCATGATGCATCACAGCACCAGTCAGCTTGTAGATGCCATTCTTTTCCTCATTAGTGAAGCCCAAGATGTCAATGGCAGTCTGCAAAGCACACATCAAGATATGTTGAAACCAGTAACTTTTTGATGAATAACCACTTAAGCTCTAAAAAACTTGTACTTACATCTGTTGCGATGAACTCCTCCACATCATCAATGCTTTTGACAGTGATTTCACCTTGACTGACCATATGGTAGTCATAGGGGTTGGTGGTGATCAGAAGAGACTCTGTAAAGGGTTAAAGGTGATAGATGAAATATTTTTAATACCTTCTACACTCTGGATTGATATCTCATGCTATGTTTACGTACCTAGGATGTCTGGTTTGTGACCAGTCATCAGCTGGTAAAAGATGTGGTAGCTCCTTTCAGCAGACAACTGGAAAGTGACTCTAGACTTCTCCAGCAGATCTGTAGATTACATACCAAGGCCACATCATATTTCATGAATAAACATCATTCTGAATAGTAATAATAATGACTCATATGTGTATACCAGTTTACAACCCAAGAGTAAATAGCTGACATCCGCTGCAAATATAACTTACATGTTTCAATATCAGCTGAAGCCAGCTTTCCTGTGGTTCCAAAGTGGATTCTGATGAATTTACCCTAAATAACGATGCCATTGGGATTATTACTCATAGACACAATTTACAAGAAATTCACAGTTTTCGTTATTTTTTGTTCATTACTTACAAAACGAGAGGAGTTGTCATTCCTCACAGTTTTGGCGTTACCATAGGCCTCTAGTAGAGGGTTGGCTGCAATGATTTGATCTTCCAGTGAACCCTACATAGAGGTATACAAAGGTATGATTAAAGTTATATCAAAAACTACATTCAAATATGTAATGATTCTTAGCTAAGAAACCCATTATGGACCTGTATTTTTCCAGCAGCAGCAGCAGCCTCTGCCTTCTTGCCTCCAGCCACTGCGATTGTCGCAAAGTACTGGATGACACGCTTGGTGTTGACAGTCTTTCCAGCACCAGATTCTCCGCTGGAGATGACAAAAGAAATTTACTTTCACTCCCCCTAATCTCCATGAACACTGGTGTAGTAATTTGTATGAATACTTACGTGATAAGGATAGACTGATTCTCACGATCTGAAATAAACATACAGCCAATTTCAATCTTTATTAAATGTTTTCCATTGAATTATTTTTTAGCATATGGTTATAGACCCCTACCAATAACTGCATGATCTTACCGGTGAGCATGAACTGATAGGCATTATCAGAGATGGAGAAGATGTGGGGGGGAGCCTCAATCCTCTTCTTGCCTCTGTAACCATTTACAACCTGTGTGTCATACACTGGGAGCCACTTGTAGGGGTTCACGACGACACAGAAGAGCCCAGAGTAGGTCTGTAATAGTGGATAGAGAATAGGTGTTTGTTGTGATGTGCCAACAGTTAACCAATTTAAAGGAACATTGTGTTCAAAACTGAAAACTCACGTAGATCATCCATGATGAAAAACGCTCTTTGAGGTTATACAACACAGTAGGCTCGTTGAGGTGGGTCATCATGGCCATGTCCTCAATCTTATCGTACTTTGGAGGATTCATTGGGAAGATATCATCCTCTTTTACAGTGAGTGTCTGAAACGCAAATCATGGGAAACATTAGTGTTTTGTTGAACGT
>OMLC01001162.1:0-12730 GCA_900302585.1 Regalecus glesne
GATAGTATAAATTTAAATAAAAATATACAATAAAAGTTGTGTATACATATGTATATTTATAAACCAATAAATATAAGCCATGTATATATGTATTTGTGTGTATATATATATATGTGTGTGTGTGTGTGTGTGTGTGTGTGTGTATGTATGTAATATGTATAACATAATTAGGGCATATGACAGGAATAGGTAAGAGTAGAAATCAATCAATTATATAAAGCAATGATGGATACAGAGAGGATCTGTGGTCAAAAATACTATGTAGGTTGTAATTCATATAGCAAAAATGGTAAGGTTGCACTTGGGTTGTGTGCATGTTGTTTTTTAAGAAGTCCTATAGCCTGAGGATGGAAGCGGTTACATATTGTTCTGGTGTGTGTTTTGAGAGTCCTGTATCTTTTCCTTGAGGGCAGCAGGGAGGACAGGCTCTTGTGTGGGCGGGCTGAATCTTTAATGACCCACAAGGACTTCCTGAGACACTGCTAGGTGTACAGTTCCTGGAGACTTGAGCATCTAACAGCCAGCGATATGCTGGGTTATGTGCACAACCATAAGGTCTTGTCCTTGGTGGTACAGCTGTCATACCAGGTGATGAGGTAGCCTGTCACTGGCTTACTATGGTGCCCTGGTAGAAGTCCCTGAGGTTTTGGTGTCTTAGGCCAAATTTATTAAGCGCTTGTGGCCATACAGACGCTGTTGGGCTTTGTAGGGCTCCATAGCTCAGTGCGTAGAGCAGTCGTCTGACAATCGGAAGGTTGCAGGATCGATCCCTGGTCCGACATATAGCATGTCTAGGTGTCCTTGAGCGAGACACTGAACCCCTAATTGCTCCCCAACACCATATATTGGCAGCTCACTGCTCCTATACAGTAGGTTGGGTAAAAAATGTAGAGAAATCCAAATTTCCCTTTGCGGGACTGATAAGGGAATCATTATTTTGTTATTATTGTTATTATTTTTTAACAACAGAGGCGGTGGGGCTAGTCCATGTCACGTCTTTGTGGATGTTAACTCCCAGATATTTGAAGTTGTACATTTTCCACCACTGTGCCATTGATGGTGACTGCGAGGTAAATTTGTCTCTGGCTCTGGTCGGACAGTATGCAAATTGCAGAGGATCAAGTGTGTGTGGCGGGGCATGGGGCGGATAAAGGATTTAGCTAGTTTCTCTAAACACTTCCTCGCTATGGTGGTGAGGGAAATAGGGCGCCAGCATTGCAAGTGGTCATTTTCTGTTATTTGGGACTGGGATGATTGGTGGTGGATTTGAAGTAGGTGGGGACAGTCTGTAGGAAAAGGGACTGGTTTAACATGTCCATGAATACTTGCACCAGTATACTATACAAGGTTCGGTACAACAACCATATTGGGTCCATTCATTGATAATTCTATAAATAAATCAAATGGTCCAATTTCTCCAACTCAACATTGTATTACAACACATGAACATTGAATATTCTGACTTTTAGAGTCAAGTATGCAAAAAAATAAATGTCGACCACAGTGGCAGAACATAGCTGTTATGTAGTTTTGTTAACCAAAGTACTTGGTGTTCAGTTATAACATAAATGGCGTGCCAGAAGTGTTGATTTCAGAATGCAGTTATGGCTGTGATGGCCAACATTAGGGAAAACCCAACAAGGCAACAGGGGAGTGTAGAAAAAAAAGATTTGCCTAATCTTGAGGTAGATTTTGCTGTCAGTGAGGAGTACTGCTTGCTTTTGATGTACTTTTTCTCTAACCAAATGGCAGCATTTTGATAAGCCATTCACATTAAGAATAACAAATCCAGATTTCACATAGTCATCCATGTAACATAGCTGAGCAGCCAGTGATTCTGTTAATGGATGGGATGGTGCCAGAAACCCTACCAGCTAATCTGAGTTTCATCTGATAAATACTATTACGTTAACAAGCCCATTAAAACAGCCTTTTTTCATTAGGGATGGGTGTAAAGTACTGGAAACAAAAATACTTGATGAAACCAAATCTTCGAGGGGTTGTGTTTGTGTGTGTGTGTGACACATTTGTCTCATAGACATACAGTAGCTTTGTCAGTTTCTTTAAAACTGGGGATAGCACTATGAGGGAAACTGCGACAAAATACTTTTGTTTAACAATCCATAGGCTTGGTTTTGGTGTGGCTGCAGTCTCTGCTTAGAGTATATCAATGGTATATTGATACACTGAGAAGCAGAGCACCAATGTACTTGTGGATGTGCAAGACCTTAACCTTTTCTCAGCTATGAGGTGACGTCAACAAAATACACAAGGGATGTGTACAAAGAGCTGCTGATCTCTCTTGTGGCTTCACTCTTCATGGGATTTGGTGTTCTATTCTTGCTACTCTGGGTTGGAATCTATGTATGAGGGTATGTATACTATCCTTTCATGCCATATCATAGGAATGTTATTTTTTAAATGTCAGTTTATTTTGGCAGTCATGAAAAGCAGTTTGAATTTGGTCCCTAATCTGTCGTATTTTTCTAGTTTAAGGTGACTGAGCAAGAGACATTCCAGTGGAATTGAGGACATCATATGTAACAGGAACTGAATTGGTTTGGACTGCACTGACAATTGTGGGGATCATGCAAACATTTTTGTTGTTTTCACCAGTAAAGACAAATTTATAGAAATTGTCTTGTGTCGTCTTCTGCAGTGTTGAGCCCAATCATGACAAATGTTCTAATGGACTATTTTCAGGTGTCTTGAAATGTGATATCTGTGTGAATTTGGGACAGACTTCATAGCAGACAACACAACAAACTGTTGGCAAGGAGGGAATCAACACACTAGAGGCTATTTATAGCAAGTATTTCACTAGTGACGGCTAAAACCTCAATCCCAGATTAATCTTAGCTAAAAATAGAGCAGTCTCTCACCTTATGTCCAGGATAATACTCCTACTTCTGAATAGCCATGCAATGAATAATTAGATTAGGATTACAGTAGATTTTTTTATTCAAATAAAAAACAGTGAAGACAGTTCATGAGAATAAAAAGAACTGACGTCAGAAATGGCATTTAAACACCATGTAAACAACACTCAAATAGCCCAACATAAGGCAAAATGAACATATGTTTCCTTTTTTAATGGGCAAAAATTTTACAAAAATATGTTCAACGGATAAATTCAGTCAAAACGATTACATTAAAACAGATTTTAAAAATACATTCCATGGGAAGTAACCATGTGTAATTCTGGTTCAACATTTAAAAGTCTCACTCAACCTTTTAATTCATTTTTTACATGTTCAGGTTTTCACAGGTTAATTCACAAAGGCCACATAGATCAACAAACTCAAGTCTTGATAAATGCAAGGCTGATGGTTGACTATCTTGGAATTGCAAACCATTTATCTGCATGAGTGCTTGGCTTTAGGAATGAGAATACAGAAACTGTGGTTCTGGTTTCTCTTCATCTTCTCTATTCTATGCAAGAGTGCATCAACCTTTTGCTCCCCATCTTTAGTGTCACCCGTATCCTTAAATGCACAAGTGTTCTCCTTTTTTCCTTTAAGTGTCCAGTTGGTTAGTAAAACTGTCATTCAAAGTTATTTTCCCGAGTCCAATCATGAAATAGCTGGTGATGATAACCAGAGCCCTATTGTCTTAAGTGTCTTTCAAAGTATATCAGCGTTAGCTTCCTCTCAAAGCTATCTCTTTTTCTCATCTTCATTGGCGAGCTCTGGCAAAGGCATCCCGCAACCAGAGAGAATCCTCATAAAGCCTTGGGTCTCCCAGATATTCTGCTGTTCGTTTGTAGAAGTAATAATATAACACTGCAGCTGTGTGCAAAAACAGTCCTGTTAACAATTTGATTGCCACAGAAAATAACAATAAATCTAGCTAATCAACCACTTACCTGTTCTCTGGAAAACAAAGAGAACTTGAAGTCCGTCTGTCCATACAAAACGGTTAGACTCCATCCATCTTAGGTTCTGCAGGGGGGGGGCATGATTTATCTATACATGTTCACACTATAAGGATGTTGACATGGTGAGGATATGTGACATATCTGACGTCCAAGTTCATGCCGCTATAACAGTAGTTTGGTATCTTACATAAAAATTACATTTCATGATATGATAAGTATATACTTGCAATAGTGACTATTTTGTGAATTTAGAGAACACCATGAACATGAGAGTTTAATTTTAGCTTTGGATAAGAGCACATCAGTCTTGTTGGTACAAGACCTTACAAGATAACAGCCAGCTCAAAAGAGTAGTTTAAGGTTAAGTGTCTTGCCCAGGAAGACCTCAACATTTTTTGCCAGGAAGAGGAAATCATTAACCCTCCAGTTAGCAGAACACCTGCTCTACCTTCAAGCCATTCCTGCTCAAAGTGTCTAGTGAGTAGTGTATAGTGACTGGCCATACCATAATCCAACAGTGGAAGGAGATGCTGAGGGCTAGATAGAGGGCAGACAACAAAAGCAGGGCCCTGAAACGCTCCAGCAGCAGAGATACCAGGCCCACCTGGAACACGTAGGTGTTGAACATCATCAGTAGGATGATGATGACGTTGAACAAGATGCCGATGTCCTGGATGCTGGAAACATGATTTTTTTTTTAAGAATCAACTTTAACCGAGATCTGATTTCATGGGGTCAGCATGTGTAGTATATGTGATGATATAAATGGTAAATTGACTTATTCGTACATTGCGCTTTTCTAGGTTGACCACTGAAAGCACTTATCGCCAAACGCCTCATGTTTACCGACCATGAGGGACTATGGCTGGATGATTTTTCTTGACGCCACATGGTGAGATCAAATCTACCTACATCTGAGCTCCTGCAGCTCTCAAAGAGATGTCAATAATGGGTTGGTGGTTAAAGAAAAAAAAAGTTAAAAGTTGTTTCTCAGTGGGCTTGATCTAGAAAAAAACTTGAATGGAATTAGTCTTGATTCTGCAACCACTGAGAGATTTCAAAGAGTTATGGGTGTCTTATGCATTCTATAGATCACTGTTTAAAAGCCAGGTTTGGAGCAATGCCACAACATGACAAACCATCAAACAAAATCCTTGTGCATTAGCATGTCATCGTCAAGTGCTTATCCAAGGTCAGGTTATAAACCTGCTGGTACCTATCCCAGCACTCACTGGGTGGAGAGGTAATGGTAAATGGACTCGTTTTTATATTGCACATTTCTAAAGGCGGAGAAATAGCCTGGACAGGTAACCAGTCCATCTCAGGGCAGGCATGGGGGATTAAGGCCAGATGCCCATCCTTATGCTCGATGGTAGGTTCAAAGCCACAGCCTCTGACTCATTGGTTCCAAAAGTATACATTCTACTCTTGAGCTACAGCGCCCTTGTACAATTTAACTATACAAACCTGTATCCAGCATGATAGAATTTAGAACCTAAACAAGCTTAGATTTATTAAAATGTAACATGAAACACATTTCTGTTATAAAATATGATACATATCTAAATTTGGGTAATGAACAGTCTCAGCTATTTGGAAACTAAAACTACAAAGAGTCAGTCCAAGGCTATATTAAATTCCCAAATGAGTGCCTCTGACCTGCTTAATGTTATCTGAAGTATAGAAGTTATTTTAGTTTGACCAAGTAGGTAAGTCTACAATATTTGTCTATGGCCGGTGTCTTAAATATTTGGTAAAGCACTTGGTTATATCACAGGATGACCAGCTCGATCATCAGTTATATTCCGTAACTTACATGAAAAGCACAAGCTGGATGACAGGTGCTCCCCTCAGGAGTTCGCTGAAGGAATTGACAAACAGGTCATAAGCCAGTAGTGCCAACTGGATCAACAGCACCAGTGAGTAGTTGCTAGGTTGAAGCATCTTTTTTCCCCCCCGGCTTGTCCTTCAGTCACTGCCTCCAGCAAACAAATACCTAAGCTTCACAGTCCGTGCTTCTTCCAGCTGGTCCTTTATGCTAAGATAAAGCAGCTTGATGGTGACACAAATTGTATAAATTAAAAGTACAGTATCCCCTCTGCTCTGTCTGAGAGCAGATCCAAGCAGATTTGAAAGAGTCGTATTCTGCAGATCAAGGGAAGAGGGGAGTGTTCAGCTATTTTTCACCCGTTAGTCTCCCTTTTAGGTAACATGTTTTAATCCTCAAGGGAAGGGGGATCCTTGGTAACAACTGTAGACATGCCTTCTTACAGGAGAACGTGTTCTTTCTGGATACTACATTTGGCACATTTCCAGAATTTCTTCATCTTAGGGGAGGCCTCCTCTTGTAGTTTATTTTCTGTAAGGAAAAAAAACCAACACATTTGTGATTGACCAAAGACTTCAGATCTGCACTTGCAAATAATAAGAATCTCTATAATTAACCCACCATAGGCATTCTCGAAGCCGTATCGTATCTTTATTCCATTTCTCTCGCGAATCACATTCTGCCCGTACATTTTCACAATATCTTTTTCAATTCTGAACACGGGGAATCGATGTGCATAACCGCTAGCTAAGGCAAGTATGTAACGCTAATAGGCTAAAGCTGTTGCACAGGCATACATGGAAGGGTCAAGGAGGGGATTATAGATTAATTTTACTCGGGCAGACACTCACGACCGTTTTGTTGTTGTATGCCTCTATCTTAACACGTGACCAACATTTCTACAACCACATAAAATCGGAGACTGCGCCGCCTGAATTTGGCACAGGCGTAGTCACAGATTACAACTTCGAGGAGGTCATTATGATAACACGAACCTCCTCTAGTTCCAGAATTAGTTTGATTCAACAGGCTGAAGCACAGATAACCCTACACAGAGACATGCTGCCAGCACCCGGCACAAGGATGTTGTATGTAATCGTAAATATTTATTTACCTGGATAGGGAACTAAAGTCGTGAGGTTGAACGAATTCCATATTCTATTCAGATTATGCTGGCTACAAAAAGAAGCAAATGTGGATCTTTGATTGCCTGGAACGCCAGATGGTTTACACAAATCTCAATAACTATAGCATAACAAGTCATAACATGCTTTGTTTTGTTCTGCTGTCATTCTATGTGAAGTTACCTGAGAGCCATGGAACTGAAGTCAAATTCCATTTTCGTAAAAACATACATGGCCAATATAGGGTTTCCGATTTGCGTGGACGCCGGGTAAACTAAACTCGTTGACGCTAGCTTTTAGCATTTTGGCAAATTCCATGGAAACGCTACCCTTTTCCGTAAAACTCCGAGCAGCGTAACACATAAAATCTTCGGGAGCTTTTACAAAGTGGTGATCCCTGAACCCTGTGAGAGTGTTTCTCTGTGCCTATTTAGGTTTTTAGACATTTTAAAATAACTCGAACAAATCTGCCAAGTAAATACAGTTTTGAAAAAGCAGTTGAAAAGCTTCTCTTTTTTTACGAGTTTGCTATCTATTTTTCACATTACGGTAAATAAAGAAGCCATACTGTTTATACCGCCTTCTAGTGGCGTAAGTGGATTGCGGTTCAGCTGATCAAAGGTAGTTGACTCGTGGCTGTCGTGCAATGCAGGTGAGTGCCTCCAATTTTTCATTTTAATTTTTTGCAGATTTGAAGTTGGCAGTATATTAGGCAATGTGGTTTATTTAGAAATTGTGAAACATGATAGATATTTTTTATCGTATCTCCAACTCTTAGAGACCATTATCAATACATTGTTTTCGCTATGAGTGTGCGGTTCACTTTCTATCTTACGATGAAGTGTATGGCAAAGTGCGCTGTATTGGGTTGGCTCTTGTTTTTCGTTGACTCAAGAGCTTCTTTGCTAGCCCCGTTTTATTTACTATTTTGCATTAAATCCGTTCCGTTTATGATGATAAATTAAAACATGTTTTTTCACATGTACAAAATTGTCTTTTTAAACTTGTTTTTATCACACTACTGATAAAGTGTGTGTGGGGAGGGATCAAGCTACGCCTTTTTCCTCTACATCTGCACTCACTAGTGTTAGGTCAGTTTTGTCAGGTCCGGTAGCACAAACTTTAAAACTTTCATTTTAAACTTAAAAGTCAAAATGTATCTGTTTCTTGTGCACTGTGTGGTACTACAATTCAGAAAGTCAAGACTACTTTCAAGAAACTGACTATTAAAACTATATCACAAAAATGTGAATCAGTTCAACTGGATCAGACGTTTATCCAACAGGTGACTTCTTCAGACTGAAGAAGTCACCTGTTTGAGTGACGAAACGTATCTGAATAAACTTCTGATCCAGTTGAACTGATTCACCTCTTTTTGTGATTTCCATACCTGGATTTTTGAGCATGCATCAAGATATTAAAACTACAATTTAGCAACTGTCACTATGAGAAGAAAATCGTTTTTCCCTTCAAGAACTTGCTACATAATGTACTAGATTTGAACGTTTATCTGACCTTTGGTATGGCTGTATGCCATATGAAAATCTAGTCTGGCATAAATATTGAACTCCTGGAATGTTTATATGAAGTTTCACCGACAATGTAATCAGCTCTGTTGAGTTGATATGGCATGTTTTACATTTTCAGAGCCAACACAGTGTTTGCTATAACCAATGTAATTTCCATGTATTCAGATTGTTAATCATTTCAACTGAATTAGGAGTGGAAAATTAGAAGAATAGGAGTTTCTAACAACTTTAAAATGGATTTCAGTTTAACCAAATTATATCAACATTATACATTGTAAATCTGTGTGGTATGAGTATTGAGGGGATAGAATTGTTTAATTGTCCCATAGTTCCTCATGAAAAAATGTTTGCACTTATAAGTCAATGCAAACAATTGCCCATTTTTTTATTTGCATTCTCCTTCCCCTGACTGTCCATTCTCCCCTCCCAACACACAAGGAATTTTCCTCACATGACAACATCCTCGTTTTTTTACCATTAAGATCCTGGTTACAGAGTACATCTGACTGCTAGCAGTATAGCGATGTATAAAACTTTAGACCATCTAAATCAATGGGGCAAACTTTTCTAGACAAGAGCAACCAGCTGTCATGGCCATACTGATAAGACTTAACCTAGACTATTTTATAACTGTACATTTGTGAATATGTGCAATTTGAATACCAGAATAAGATTCAATTAATACATAAAATGTATTGTTCTACTGTTTGGATCAAATGTTCATATTTGCACTTGATTTTTAAAGTAGCCTAAATTTCCTTTTGGATTTCTCAAAACAGGTCCTAAAATACGAGGGGGTTTTGATATGGCACACTTGCTCAGCTGGAGCAGCTGGAGATGATGTGTACACTCACAGCTTGGTTAGCTCTGCACTTCTGTGTTTGACAAGGGAGGGCCTGCAGATCAAAATTCCTGCAATATCTTAAACAGTTCAAGTAAGAGGTCCATTTCAATGGATCTAGTTCATCAAGAAGAGAAATACAAATTTCTTTCCAGGTTAATGATATTGCAGAATCGTGCAGGGTAGGATATCTATTAACTAGCAATGAATAACTTCAAATGAATAGACACTCATTTAAACATTAAAGGACTTCATGATATGCCCAGAAAATTGGAGAAGATGACGTCTATGAAGTGAACATGGAAAGAAATAGCAAACTAACTGAACTAATTGATCTGTAGGTGTTTGTCTCGGTTAAACCACCAACTTCCATCTGCATTTTCACAGTAATGTCTAACTGGCTGAATGACAGTGAAGTGCTGATAGGCCAGGGGAGTGGGGAGGCGTCACCATGGAATCCAAGACGGCGGGGTAGTCCCCGGCTAGGACGAGGACAAGGCCTGGTGACTTCACCCAGCATCAAGGAGTCAATGGTGGGAACTCCGCAGCCAGAAACCATAGGAAAGGCCAAAGAACTATTCTTGCTCTGTGATAAAGAGGGGAAAGGATTTATCACAAAGAGGGATATGCAGGTTGGTAGCATGTACAGGGGATCAAACCAAAACTAAAGCTTTATATTAAATGTTGTACTTTTCAACCTATTTTTCTTTTCTTATTTCTACTTTTGGTCAGAGATTACAACATGAGTTATCCATGTCCCCTGAACAACTGGAAGAAGTGTTTGAGAGTCTCGACCAAGAGAATGCAGGATTCCTCACTGCTGTGGAGTTTAAGATGGGCCTTGGTTAGATACAGCTTAACAATATTTTTTGTCCACCTGTCCCATAGTCAAGCCTGCTTCTTACACATACTGCCAGAGGGACGGCTATGATTCACAAGCTCCTGTTGTCCATTTCCTTTAGGCGGGTTGATGGGGCTAGAAGAGACCCCGGAACAGAGTCAAGATGAGTCAGAAGAGGAGAAGGGTGAGGTAGACTTGACCCAGGACCCCAGCGCAATCAGATTTTTAAACACATTGATGGAGTTAGGTGCTGACAAGCTATTTAAAGAGTAAGATGTATGTGAAGTGTTCATTTCAATTAGTTGTATAATTGTTTACAGGAATTTCTTGATCTTTAGGGTCGATATAGCTCAGTGGGTAGAGCAGTCATCTGGCCATTGGAAGGTTGCAGGTTCGATCCTTGGTCCTGCAGAAAGCATACCAAGGTGTCCTTGAGCAAGACACTGAACTCCTAACCACTCCCCGCATGCCTTGTGTTGGCAGCTCACCGCTTCTATACAACAGGATGGGTTAAAATGCAGAGAATTCCAAATTTCCCCTTATGGGACTGATAAGGGAATCCATTTTTTGAAACTTTTTTTAATCTTACAAGGTTGAATTTCAAAAAAGAAATTCATTTCAATAAATCCAGCTATGCTATTTTTGCATCATGTATGAAGGGTAATTATTTATAGTCATCCGTTCTTCCATCTTCAACCACTTGTCCAAAGTCAGGGCACTTAATCATGCTGGAGCCTTTCCCAGCACTCGTTGGGCAAAAAGCGGGGAAACACCCTGGACAGGTCATCGTTCTGCCACAGGACTTGAGACGATAAGGGTTCAGTATCTTGCTTGAGGACACCTCGAAATGCTTTCTGCAGGGGCTGGGGACTGAACCACCAATCTTCCGATTACGAGACAACTGCCTCACCTCCTGGGCAATGCAGTCCTTAGTGATTCATATTTTCATTTGTAAATCAAATATCACACACTGTGCCTTCTTGAGTATTGGTAATCTAGCTTTATAGCTTAAGTATCACAATGATGTAACCTGTACATAATAAAGTATATGTCTGTTTATCTGTCTATCTAATCATGTTGCACCTGATAGGTGTGTATATTTGACAGGGCTGCTTATCTTTTTCTACTGTGAACGGGTGGTGTTGTGGGCACTATTAACACTACTTGTCTCAGTTATCTGTGTTGCATTGTGCTGTACTGCAGTCATTGGGAGCTATGCTCCTTGTGGTGTGAGCTCCAAAGAGAGAGACCAGAACTAATAGATATCCTGGAAGACATCCTGTACCACACTGCGTCCCATCTCCAGGATGCTCTCAGAGAGAGAGACAGTTTGGAGCAGGCTTTACGCAGGTGCTGTGCCAAATTGTCACCTGATTTTCCCTCTCATTTGCACAACTTCAACCTGAGGGTCTAACGTTGGACATTCAAGATGCATTAAACATGTGTTTTCTTTTTGGTTTTTTTTACCAGACGGGAAAATGAACACGATCAGGTCGTTGGATCCCTGTATGAAGAAATGGAAAGTCAAGTCAGAGAGGAAAAAGAGAAGCAGCTGGCTCAGGTAGAGATACACTCAAATTTAAACCCTGATGTTTTACCATTGCTGTCCAAGAAAAAAAATCATTCTTGTAATTCTTGCTGAATCAAGGACAGTATTAGACAGTGTGAAAAAGGGCAACAACTTTGGGAGGAGCTGAAGATGCGGGAACAGGAGCTGGAGACTGCACTGGCCAAGCACAGAGAGGTAAGCCATTAAATTGTGTGGCTGCTGCTGTTGTGGCAAAGCTTGCTTGTTCAGGGAACAAAGTAACCAAACACTCCTTTTCTTTGTACCAAGCTGAAGAGCCAGATCCAACTGCTAAGTTATGAGTTGACAAACATCAAGGAGCAAAACCAACAGCTGCAGAGCCTAAACTTCCATTTGCAGGAGCAGCTGGAAACCAGTAAAGAGCAGCTGCAGATGACCCTGGCCCAACTTAATCACATTCATCTCAGTGCCGTACAGGAACAAGCAGCCCAGCAAAGGTTAGTGGGAGAAAAACACAGAGTACTCACAACGAATACAACAGACGTGAGTCAGTGTAGATAATGTGTCTCGCTTGTTGGTATGGAAAGAATATCAAGAGCTAACTGAAAGTCTTCTTTTCCTCCTGCTAGAAATGTGCTGAAGGTGTCACGGAATATGCAGAAAGAAAAAGATAGTCTCTTAAGACAACTGGAGCTATTGAGGTTAGTCCACATACAGACCTACCGGCATTGTGTCAGGCAAGCATTCAGGATGCCATGAGTCACATGCTTTTAACTTGGCTAACTTCTGCAGGAATGGCTTAAAAAATGTTCTCTCCTCCCCTCAGGGATATGAATAAAAGGATGCGAGATGAGAAAGATGCCCGGCAGTCTCAGAGGAGGGTTAGTCACAGACGCTCTGTCCTATCTCCCCTACCATTTTCCTGTTACTTCCGTGGAAATCCTTTTCCTTGGTGAACACAGGAATTTCACCCATGATAAGCCATGTACTTTAACCCCATTATCATGCTGACCCTCTCCTTGGGCCGAGAGCTTTTAATGTTGCTCCTGGTCATTGTTACGGCGTTTTCATCACAGTGGTCTGGTTAATCTATTCTGTTTTTTTGTTTTTTTGGCTGAGATCTGTGAACTGACGATTTTGCTAATTGGCAATTTGTTAGGTC
>OMLC01001163.1:0-13151 GCA_900302585.1 Regalecus glesne
ATGTTGGAGATTTATTGCTAAAGTCCCCGAATAAAACTCCTTTCACTGACATTATACGGCTTTATATGGATGAATTGCTTGATTTACTTACTCAGATGATATTACAGCAAAGGCATGCATGCTAACTATTGATATTACCATAAACCTATCTGCATTGTTCCCATTTACACCTGCTTCCTTTATATTTGTCTTTAGCTCATCATAGAAAGACATAGTATGTAACCTTATAGCAAGATTTTAGAAATTATTATATCATTGTTATTATCATTATTACATCCAAATTATATTTTTCCACAATGATACTTAAAAGCATTTTTCCTGGAAAACATAAATAAATCTCCTAAACGCAGTTCACGTTACATGATGTATGTCTAACTGATGAATAACTATGTCTTCAATATGCTAGGTACCTGTATATACGTTAATTCTTTTTTGTTTACAAGAAAAGACAAAGTCAAGGATACGAACTAGAATTTGAATATTTTGAGTCTGTGCCAAGGTAAAACAAAGGTGTCTAGCCTGTATGAACATTTTTGGTTTAATGTGATGGTACCAGGTCTGAGATGAGTTATAATTTCACTTTTAAAGTCTGATACTTATTTGCATTTTAACTTATTTGACATTACCTGAAATTGGTTTGTATCAAAATCTGGGTTTTTATATTCCTATGGCACATTCTGAATAGAGCATTTTTTTAGAATAAAAGTTGCACAGAAATTATTTTAAACAAACATGAACAAAAACAACAGTATTCGAAACTAATGTTTACTATCTATTACTTGTGATGAAAAGCTGTTCCCTTTTGTTGTGACATGATATCATTACACATTACATATGGAAGATAAAATACATGATGTCCAGATCAGAACATACTGGTTGAACTCGTGGCTCTACATATCCAGTGAGTGGTCAGTGCATATCATTTACAGTGGGGAGCACTGGGAAAAATAGCTGAGTCAAATGGCACTGGAGCAAACACTTCATTCTTCCTACCAATTCTCAGCAAGCTGTAGGCATGCGAAAGTTAAACAGTCATATTTGGATCGCAACATCCTGATTTGTATCTGATGTATTTGTGAAAGAATTGTGATGAATGAGACATACTGATATGAATAAGAGATAATCCCCATTAACAGGCTGAGGAGATCCCAGTCCTGATAATGTTGCACAAGCTCAAAATATCTAATGTCTAGATGGATTTAACATGAAGAAAAAGAGAAAGCAAGTAATTCTGATTGCCACTGACCTCAAAAGATGCAAATCCTTACTGATGTTATGACCCCATACATCAGATGACTTACACCTTTTACACAACATCCATTGCACATCTGTCGGTCTTGGGAGAGAGATCCCTCCTATGTTGCTCTCCTTGAGGTTTCCTCCTATATCTTCTCCCTGTTAAAGAGGTTTTTAAGGGAGTTGTTCCTTATCTGATGCAAGGGTCTAAGGACACATTATTGTGTTATTGTATAGCCCACTGAGGCAATTTTAAAATTTTTAATAATGAACTATGCAAATAAAATGGACTTGACTCACAAGAGCATCTATGATACACTTATCAGCCTTACACTCTGAGGCACGGATAATCACAACACTTTATCCCCCACTTATGGAATCTTGTTCAGCCCATGCACTTGCTTCCTACAGATGAATATTTACACACTAGAATTCACACAGAATCCCTGATCTGACACTTTCCCCCATTGTGAACAATTAAAGCAATGTGAACACCAGTTCTCTTGGTAACAAGTTAAATATTGACCAGATGCTGTCCTAACATACTCCACAAGACAGGACATTGGACACTGACAAAGACATTAATAAATAAATAAATAGAATAATAAATAAATCAATACACGTGAAGAACAAATAAATAATAGAAAATGAGAATGAATTAGACTAAAGAACAATCCCTCTTCTTTCCAAATGAGCCTCATCCATTAGAAAACTAAATCTAAGTGACTGAATGATGCTACCACCGTCACACAGGGGAGATAATTGAAAACCTGTCAGAGTGACAGACGGAATGGCAAAGTGGGACATGTGTGCCTTTGAAATATCCACTCCCCAACGTAGAGACAGAATATCAACTCATATCTGCTAATCATCAAGTGACAAATGAAAAACAGAAATGTGAATTATATAACTCTCTATGTAGCAGTAGAAACATCAGCTATGACTAGGATCACCGTATTAAAGGTAGGGTGCTGTTGGGACACCAGCGAGCAGACAGTCTAGGGATGGCTGTTGTTTGAGTGACAAGAGTGTCAAATACAACTAGGTGGGTATAAAACAGGTTCCTGATGGTGAAGGAGGACAGAGGGTACAGTCCATCTGGATTTCAGGTGGGGTGAATCCAGGGAAATTGAATGAGTGGCATCTCAGGAGTAGATGGTGATGACCTCACGTCCTCCTCCACGCACTAGTAGGACCCGATTCAGTCCTTCAGTGAGGACCTCGAGGAACTCCATATCTGAGAGAGAGAGGTTTAGAAATGTCAGATAGACGGCTGAATTCATCTATATCTATCTATCTATCATATATATCACGATACAGCTGAAAACAGAGTTTCTACATAGCTATTGCACTTACATGTTTATATAATGTCAATAACAACAAGGATAATAATAATCTCCTGTATAGGGACAGTGCATATTAATGAATTTCTACAATGTTAATTTGCCAAGTGTACTGATTTTGGTCCAAATTTAAGGCATGCTAAGGGCATGGACATACAGTTCTCATCGCCCATGCGGTTCTTCGGTGGTCCGGGCATGTTGAGCAGAACCAGCTTTGCCTCCTTGGACTTCTTTATGATGACCTCGTTCAGCCGTAGCGCTGTGTGCATGCGCCTCACGTTTGACTGATTCCTGATGAGACAACACAGTAGGACCAGGGTAGTTAATTCACTTCATGAAAGCACCATTAACTGCTCACTTCACACACTATATCTCAGCACAGGCCGTCCAACTGTACTTACAAGTTCTCCCATTCTCTGCAGCATGGTGGGAAGAAAATGACAATCATAAGACACAGGAAAGATTCAGTTATATCACCTAACAACCTTAAACATGGGCTGAGACAAGACACCCACATGTGTCTACTCATGTGCTTGTTCTTTATTTATATGAGTCCAAGTTTATGGCCCAGACTTTACGAGTAAGGCAGAGGTGAGTGAAAGTGACAAGACACTCACGGCTTCATGTTGAAGAGGTCTTTGGCTCCCTCTGCATGTGCTGTCACTGTTGCCACCGCCTGAGCCTTCACCTTGATTGCACCTTTGCTGTCTGTCCAGGTCCTTTGCACCTCGGCGTCAAGGCCGGAGGTGTCCCCTGCAGGGGCAGTGAGTGATATAGGGCCAGTGGGGGTGAGGGCAGTGTTCTTACTATGGATCAGCTGGACCTGGTTAGGGTGGGAGACAGCCACAGACTAAGACAGGAACACCATCACATGACAATACAACAGGGTAAGGAAAAGAGATACACATCAGTTCAAGTGAAGCTCCAATGCAGGGGGATCAGACTGTGGCCACCGGGTACAAAAAAGTAGATGCAGAAAAAATAATCTTCTATAATCTCTGTGTCTGTGCTGAGGTAATGCATCCTCTCAAATAGTCCTACAGCTGGGAAGCATTACTCAAGCTAGAGCGTGGACGTACAGTGAGCGAAGGACAGAATTCAGCTGGTGGGGCACAGCGGTGGTGATAGACAGAGAATTCAGGTGAGTGTAAAGGCAGAGAGCAGAGGAGAGCATGAGAACAGATAATGCAATAGAATCTGAATGGGATACCATCATGAAGAATATCATGAATGTACCTCTTCTTCTGGCTTCTCCGCCACACTTGCTCCCTCCTCGGTGCTCTGCTGAGTGCGGAGGTTGGACGGGTTTTTACGGCGGATGGAGCCACGGGAGAAATCTGTGATAGTCTGGATCTGTCGTGATGAAAAACAAGAGATAAGCTGGTGTAAATAAAGGGTTGAATGTGTCAACTCCGCAGGCGGCATAGCAACCATCCTGTGATCGGAGGGTTGCAGGTTTGATCCCGGCACCTGCAGAGAAGCGTGTCGAAGTGTCCTTGAGCAAGACTGTGATGGACTAGTGACCTGTCTGGGATGTTTCCCACCTTTTGCTCAATGAGCATTGAGATAGGCTCCAGTTATCCCACGACACGACTTCAGGTAAGCTATTGACAGTGGATGTATGAATTCCCTCCCATGGTGGAATAACCACCTGTTTGAAGCTTACTGAACAAAACCTACTGTCTTTTGGCCACAACAGAAAGTCAAGTCTGAGGTTAAACTGATGATAGATGTAAACATCTGTAAACTCATAACCTGCAGGATAAGGTTTTATTGTATTCAGGAGGCTGTTAACCTCAACCATTATCCTTAACATCTACTTTATCTGTAGCTTTTAACTATGCTGTTGTTCGGATGAATGAGACAGATCCTTCAGCACAAGCTCAAAGATCGGCTCTACAACACTGATTTAAAATCTAATTCAAAAACCCTACTCTTGCCATCTGGATGATATTTAGAGTAGAGTGTATGATGTATGCACGGTCTAGATCAATATAATGTTCTGCAAGAGCCAATATTGACTTACAATACCAGGTTAAAGCGAGCAGCTTGGTGGTTAATGTGTTCATAGGTTATTAGTGAATCATTATCTTCATTGGTACTGCGGTTAGTTAATCATACAGTTGGTTACATGGAAAACAAACAGTCCCGACTCACCTCTCTCTCCATCTCATTCTTAGTCAGGTGCATTTGTTTGAGGATCTGCGAACGTTGTTCCATCACCAAAGTCTTCTCATAGGTGTAGGCTGAGATGTCACCTTCGAACTTGTAAAGGGCAAAGGGTCAAATTATACACTGGTCTTCTATTAAATGCTCACCAATCATACTACAGATATTGAAGTGTCTTTGAGCAAGACAGTGTGACCCTAATTGCTCTAGCCTGTATTGGACTGGCGACCCTTCAGAGGTGTATCACCGCCTTTCACCCAGTGAGAACTGAGATAGGCTCTAGTTCCCCCGCGACCCGACTTCGGATAAGCGGCTGATAATGGATGGATGGATGGATTTTCATGTCTTCTTAGGAAAATCCACAGACACACCCTCCCCTGATAGGAATAATAGATGGGCTGGACAGACAGGTTTCTCACCATCTCCACCACTTCCACCTCAGCGTCAATGCGCAGGTGATAGAGGAAGGTGATCAGGTCTTTCTTCATCTGGATGCTGTTGTCGTCCATCTGGGCCACAGTGAAAATGCGCATCTTGCATTTCCTCCACACCTGTCAGCACAATGCAGGGAACCAAACACTGTCAGATATCCAGCGTTTTGAAACAGGTGTTTTTTCCTATCTAACTTAAAGAGTTGTGTACTCTTTGTGGAATAGCTTCCCATATAAACACTTAGCTATTATCATGTGAAACTATCACAACGTTAGGATATGGCTACTGTAAAAACAGGTTAAGTTCACTCTTTTGCAGAGAGACATAGCCCCCTACCTTGTGCTGGCGCAACAGGAAGGGCAGGAGCATCAGCATGCCTCCATCATGGACGATCCACCATACATCTATGTGGCCTTCGGTGAAGCGCTCTCCATTAGATGGGTAGCTTGCAATGTTCTTAGGGACCAGCAAGGCCAGGCTGGCTAAAGTCGTCTCTCTAACCACCTCTGCACAGAGATTGAAGCAATAACTTTGACAGAAAAAAATTAAAAACACATCCGGGGAGGAAAAGAAACCTCCATTGGAAGAAACTCACCCTGGTAACAGTGGGGAAAGGAAATACAGAGTTTTAAAAGAGAAATGTCCCCTTTTTACTTCCCCGATGAGGGTTCATGGCACTTATATCAAACCAGATGCCTGAAATAGTTGCTAATTCACTTAAAACTCACCAATAAAATTCCTACAGCTCTGATGTTCCTCAGCCTGTTTCCAGTTGCGAGGCCAGCTGATCAGTACAGTGTTGTGTTTGAGGCCCCCCAGTCCTCCCACCTGGATGAGATGGGATGTGCCGTCTCTCAGATTGGAGGAGATGACCACCTGGGAGAAGCCCTTCACCCTCTCTGTCTCCATCAGTTTGCGTAAAGACTGGAAGTATACCAAGAGGTCATGGTAATGGTACAAAACCTTACACATACTGTATAGGTTTACAGTGTACATACATTGTTCCTCTTCATCAGCAACATGTTGTGGATGACCTAAAATATTGGGGAGTGTTTTGGTGAGAGAGCAGCACAGCACTGACCTGGTCTGCACGCTGGGCCTCGCCATGGTTGTTGAGGAAGGTTCCCTCTACTGCAGTGCCAACAATGGTCAGGCCTTTT
Organism: Regalecus glesne; assembly: GCA_900302585.1. NCBI lineage: Eukaryota > Metazoa > Chordata > Actinopteri > Lampriformes > Regalecidae > Regalecus > Regalecus glesne. Next base: position 6,341 of record OMLC01001163.1, read on the forward strand.
CCTGCCTTCAGTTGGTTGGCAAGGGACAACAGACGAGGCTGCTCGACATTCTGCTCAGCATCTACACTCATCAGGACCAGGATCTGAGGCCTGACACAGAGAAAATAGCAGCAGTAGAGAAAGTGGCTCATGTTAAGGCTGTTACTGTATGAGGAGTTTGGGATTTCTGTTGGCTTTGCACATCCCTACGAACCAAAGCGGTGGTGTTTCGCATAAGCATTGCTACTTTTCATTAAGCACTTTCACGAGTGCTTTATCACATGTAGACTGAGCCAGCAAACTACGCTTTTCATTATGAGAATAAGAGTATATGTACTTTTCATGTATGGTAAATAAACTTGAAACTCAACAAGTATTCAAATCATTATAAAGCAATATCTGATTTTCTTGCTAATGGTCTCATTTGACTATGATGTTGATGAGCTCTGTATGTAAAACATATCGAACTAGATAACCAACTGGGTTCACGATTTTACAGCTAGGACTTTAAATTAGTATATTTTCATGGTTTAGCGATGATGTTTCCAAGACTGTGCGGACTGACCTCCAGTTCTTGGTGTGCGGCGGTCCCTCCTCCAGCCTCATGAGGGCAAAGCGAGCAGCACTGAGAGAGATGCCTCGTATCCCATCACCCCACTCCTTTTCAGCTCTGTCACAGGGCACATAAGCAAGTTAGTAGAAACTGATGTTGTGTTGCTTTGATATCCGTTAAGGTAAGAGAATCTGATCACTTCTGACAGAGGAATATAGATTTGCTGTGGAGATGATAGGGAAGAGGCAGTTTTTTAAAAGGCTCAGATATGTGAATGTGTTCAGCTGGCGGCGGAAATGTCATCCTTATTTTTGCCTATCGTCAACGGCATCCTCTGGGAAGGGCCAGGTGAAGTGTTTGTGCAATAATCACTTACCCACAGAACTCAATGTATTTGTAGATGCAGGAAGCAATCACCATGGCAACAATGGCGTAGTACCAAGAGCAGATGAACATGAGCGACAGACAAAGGCTCATGCCCAGGAAGGAGAGAGCCCTGTCAAGGACGGGAAGCAGACTGATCAACTGCTAACTGCGGCTAACTCACACAGCCAGTTGTAAAGGCAACCATAGCTTGTAAATAAGAAGTTTCATGATAAATAAAGATCATGATGATAAAGATACACAGACTACTTCTAGATCTTCTATGGTAATCCTGGCACACGCAGGACTTGCAAACTATCACAAAAGATGCTTTGCTGGTTTTTACTGGCTGAGATTGAGATACACCCTTTTTTACCTCCCCGTTCAATCTAGCGTGTCTCCCTCATATAAACACTGAGTGTAGTGATGGAAATAGATGTTTTCTTTTATGGAAATTCATGTCCTAAAAATGTTTTAAGGAAAAATAACCATAATATCCACTCACCAGTGGTAGAACTTGAAGCGGGGCCTCCAGTTTGGTGTTCTTAGCAATGTTTGCAGAGCACAGGCGAGATTGACAAACATGTAGCACATCAAGAAGAACCTGGCAGGAGAAGGTCAGAGGACAGTTTGACTTCATATTTTAATCTGATTTTTTTACATTCGCACTAAAAATAGAGGGAGCTTAAATGACCATAAATAGCAGGTTTCTAGGAGCAATATATTTTTGGCTGATATCTGATGTTTACCTCTCAGAGCTATCTTAAGGGCTACCAAATCTTCTCATTCTCATACAGAAATCAAGCATATTAACATCACCGATGTCTACATATCTACTTATAACAGATTTTTGAAAAGGTTTTAAGAAATAGATAAAGTGAAATAAAAGATTATAATAAACACAAACATAAAATATATGCTCATACCCACATTATGTCAGCTACCCCAAACATAAAGAGGGGTAAGACAGAGAGAACAAGACAGAGACACAATGATGGTGAGACAGTAGACAACAACCCTCAAAACAAACAAACAAACAAACAAACAAATACATAAATAAATAAAATAAAACCAAATTAAAAAACAGATACATGGGCAGGAAGAGAGAGCTGAGAAACAGATATAGGGACCTTATCCACAGTGGGGTTGTGCTGCTAAAACATGATCTCTGTGCGTGGGACTCCACTTTACACTTACATGGACAGGATGGGTGCCACAGCATCCAGGGAGGCGATGATGATTCCAATCTCACAGATGCTGGCTGTGAGCAGGAGGGCCCAAGTGGGCTCTCCGTTGGCCTTGCCATGTCCAAACACCTACAGGGACACAACAGCATATCTCACATGTCAGCCTGGGAACATACCCACACAAATATATGAGAACACAGTCAGTCAGTAGAGGTAGGGACTCCATCTCTCTCATTCAGGCTGCCGTGTTCACCCAGGCACTCGTTAATCATGTTTGTTCCAAACAGAGCTCCTGCTTAGCCCACACCGACATTTTTCATTTAATCAGCTTGACAGTGAGAAAAAGTGATATCCTATTAAGTACCCCACAGTCAGGGTAGGGATGAGTAGTTACTGCCTCTAGATTTAAGGCTTAGGATGAGAAATATGTAATGGCCACAAACCTGTCTTATGCAGATGTGTTGTGGGTAACCTAACTATATGCAACATAGTGGCTTAGTGGTTAATGCTGTTGCCTCAAAGCGAGTGGGTCCTGGGTTGAATCTGTCTATATTGAGAATGTTAACTCCCATTATGTGCTGTCTGTCTTCAGTCTAATGATATTTATTCCAGGTTTGTTTATTTTGTTCGGATTCCCTTATCATTCCCGCAAGGGGAAATGTGCCATTCTCTGCATTTTAGCCCATCCTATTATGTAGGAGCATTGAGGAGCCACCATATGGCACTAGAGGAACAGTTAGAGGTTAAGTGTCTTGCTCAAGGACACCTCAACATACTTTCTGCAGGACCAGGGAGGTGTGAGTGGAGGTATGTGTCTGTGTGATGGGGACTTCTTCTGGGTGCAGGGTGTAACAAGTCCAGTCGAGACCCTTGGCCCTTAAGCCATGGGCCTCAGCTAGCATACAGTCCAGGGGGATCCTTAGCGTTTCCCCTAATTAGCACTGAGATAGACTCCAGTTCCCTTGGATAAGCAGTTGACAAAGGATGGATGGATGGATGGATGGATGGATGGCTAGTCCGACCTTGTCAATTCTATGAGCAAACACCATGGTGAGTAAGATTATCACAAAACAAAACAAAAAACAGCCAATTTCTAAAGCAAAATGCAAATCAAATCATCGAACAAGCTGTGTGACCACTTCGGTGGCATATGGTGATGTAAACGTGGGTGCAAAACTATATCGGAAACGCATGACAGGCAACCCCTTCCTACCGGACAAAACCAACTTAATGTGAGCCTACACATCATGACAACGCCCAGCCAAGCAGCCATTAGCATCAGACACTTCAGCACCATGGACAGAGAACAGCTATCACGGTGCTCTGGGAACCCACCACCATAAATGAGTAATACTGTTAATAAATAACCTCAATGGATTGGCACGGTGACCTATTGAATATGTATGGTTTGGTAAATGTACATAGAAATTGCTGAGTTGATAAATTTACAGACTGACGTGTAATTCAGCATTATGCAGAATGGTCATAATTTGGTGACAAAGCTTTTCTTTTTTCACCTACTGTATGATGGGAACTACACACACGGGGACAGAAAGATAGTGTTTTCCTGCCATTATAAGACCTGATTATGGTTAAAAGTGTTTAACCAGCACGGTTTGCATGATATAAGATGAATGAAAGTGAATGACTGCTCTGCTGATTGACACTATTGACAGAGTTTATTATTTAATGTTTAAATGGAGAAACATACTTTTTCCTAATTTTGCCTCAAAATACAGTGCAATGTAATGCAAGGAGAGATGATGATGACTCCTGTCCTCCTTATTTTAATGTCTCCCTCCCTTCCACCCAAAGCCTTGTGTCTCTAGCAGCTCACCACCTTGAATTAGAGTAAGGCATCACAGATTATGAACTAATGAGTGACTGTTTCAACGCTCACCCTTAGGAAAGGGATGATTCCATCTCGAGAAATAGCCTGTAGGAGACGTGGAGCTCCGGTCAAACTCTGAAGGCCAGCACCGCAGGTGGAGAAGAAGGAGCCAAACACAATGACCCACGGAGATGGCCATGCCAGCGTACCGATGACCAAGTTCCCATTCACCCCTTCACCAAACCTGGGGGCAAAAGTGACCGAGCTGTTATTCTCTATTGGTGTTGTTAGAGCACACTACACTACATGTTTTGTAACCAGTACACAACATGGACCACTTGCAGTATAATGCTTCTCGTCAGATAGCATACACCTCTAGATTGGATAACTGATTTAAAGACAGAGGCTGATAAAATGATCACAGATAATATTGAGAAAAAGATGGAGTTTAAGTTGACGAGGACTCACTTGTCTCTTAGCACCACCCCTTCTATACATGCCCCAAACAGCACCACACACGACATGTCTGTGATAAACAGCTGAGGAATGTATTGTTGTGAATACCATCAACCAAACAACACCTTACACTTCCACATCTCAGACGCTGCAGGCTCAGCTGCACTACGTTGACACAGACAGCTTAATGAAACTCAACCATGGGTCTCAGTAACTGTAGCTCCTAACATTAAGTCAATATTAGGTCATTCAGGGCTTTGACTTGATATTTCCATGTAGGACAGTCTCTTTTTGTTGGGTTCTGGCTTAGTGAAGGATACACACAGTAGATGTGGTTGTGATGGCAGCAATGGTGCCGATGGGGATGGACTTCTGGGCATCGCGCAGGTCCCCAGACCGGTTGGACCCTGCCATGATACCTGTGAGACAAAACAAAAGCATAAGATGGTGAAGCAACAATGAGCTTCCTACTTTTAACTTCCCTCCTGATGGTCACCTGTCATACCCTCAACTTGCTCTCGTCATTTTTCAATTGATCTCCGGCATACTCAGATTGTTGGAGTGGGCGTATTTGCATTGACAGGGAAATGACACTGTGGTTGCAAAAAAATCAATTAAAAATCAATTAATTAAAAAATATCCTTGGATCAACCATTTTATTGCAAAGTTGAACAATCCAGATTGACTTGATCTAAAGCCCACTGGTATAGCCTGTGTCTGTAATGAAGAGGGGCTTCATTGAACACTCATGCCAGATTAGATCGTGTGGAGTTTGTCATACACACTCTGCAGAGGAAATAATAAAGCAGATAGACAATCTCATTAATTGCCCCATGCAGCAAATCGTGAGGGTTGTGCAGGATGTGGGCTGTGGGAGGAGAGAGCCAATGAGATTGTCCATATTTGTTAACAAATAAAGGGAGGGGGAATGCTAACAGTGTCAAGCTATCAGTTAGCTATTTCAAATGTTCCCATTTCAGGCTTAGACCCATATAAAGAGAGTACAAGTGTGTGGAAGAGTAAGGAGGAATGGGGTATGAGGCATGCCATCCAGCACTATGCTGGTTCTGGTTTTGATGGAATTGCAGTGCTGACCTGTGACGGAAGGGAAGTAGATCCCAACCAGCAGGGTGAAGAAGCTGGTGATATCAGCCAGGACATAGCGGTTAGAGCTGGTGTTGGGACTGTCCGGATCAGCTACAGATGGAATTCCTCGTTTCTCCAAGATCGTCCCTTTATCGAGATAGTAACCAAACAGGTTCTCTGGAAGTAAAGTCACCAAGAGAAGGAGGAGAGATGTAGAGAAAGTGAATATTTGATATTGGTTTATATTCATTTTTGAACAGCTGGCTTGGCCACCATGTTATCCAGGTTGAAATGTGATAGAATCCATCACCATATGTGAACTCGCACCTGCCAGGATGCCACTGGTGACCCCTGGGATGCCCTGTATCTCTGTGACGTTGTTGTTGGTAAAGTATTCATCACAAGTGGCATTGAGGTGCTCAGAATCACAGAAGGCCCTCCACAGCTTGGTGGTGACGGTGTCATTGTCCAACTCAATCACCTTAGCACACGAATCATACCCTTTAGACAGAAGGGTTCGATTTCCCAGGAGGCAGACCCTGCGAGGGAAGTCAGGAGATGTCATTGTAACCTATCTAGAAATGTCCAAGTCAAAACTCATACCTGACAGAGAACATGGTCAAAAATTAATTTCCTCCCAACAAAATCAAATTTGTATCAACACAAAACCAGGGCATCCACATCACATCAGACATGCCACAGGTAAGAAAGACAGCATGGACTCACGGGAAGACAGGGGGGTCGAGGGCGGTCTTGATGACCCCACCGTACACAGCTAGGATGGAGAGGATGACACAGGCCAAGAAGACGAGGGCCAGCTTATTGACGTATTTGACCCCCACAAACACAACCAGCGCCATTAAACTCAGCACAATGGTGCCGTACACCCGCATGTTGTTGAGCAGGGCTGCCTCCGCCTCGGGCCCTTCTAGGCCTTCGAACTTGAAAATGGCTGCCTGGGGGACAATGTAAATCTACAGGACGAATAGAGTTAGTGAGAAAGAGTTAGCAGAGAAGAAGTAAGAGCATAGCGATTGTCACAGGGTTCTGTTGAGGATGATGGAGTAGGGCGTAGGGATGATAAATTAAAATCAAGAGCTGTAAAGTGTTTCCTAGAGATATTAGAGATATATTACCAGTAGTAAAAAGGAATTATACTGCCATAACAGAGCCGGCATCAGTAGCTGCTGGGGAGCTAACTCAGAGGAGACAGGGAATTAGTTAAGTCTTTGCTTCCTTACAAAATGCTTAAGATTAACACTGGTAGATGGGAGTATGAATTTAAAAAAAACATTCATTAACCAGACAGCTTTGTTTAAAATGCACTGTATCTGTAGACTGTAGAGCAACTTCCAG
>OMLC01001164.1:3405-14273 GCA_900302585.1 Regalecus glesne
CAGTTGTCTTGTTGAACACATGTCAGTGTCTGTTAAGACATTGATCATTCGTGGGTCTCATTGTTTCACTTGGGGTGACTGTCCGCCTCTTGATTTACTGTTAATCTGATCAAACATGCTGCAGAGGGGGGCGGTGGCAGCTATACATGTACAACACAAACCCTAGGCCCTGAAAGATGGGGTTGTTGGGGCGACATAGCTCAGTGGTTAGAGCAGTTGTCTGGCAATCGGAAGGTTACAGGTTCGATCCCCGGTCCTGCATACAGCATGTCGAGGTGTCCTTGAGCAAGACACTGAACCCCTAACTGCTCCCCAAGCGCCATATGTTGGCAGATCACTGCTCCTATACGATAGGATGGGTCGAAATGCAGAGAACTCCAAATTTCCCCTTGTGGGACTGATAAGGGAATTCATTTTTTTAACATTTCATAATCACCCCGTGTAATATGTAATACAGCATGATACTCTCTACTGCTGTTGTGTGTTCAAAATTATGCACTTGTAGTATAATTACTCTACCTGGACTGTGTCGGCTCAGTGGTAGAGTCCGAGCTTTGGGAACTGATGAGTAAGAGGCAGTGAGTTCAAACCCACTGCAGAGCATCAGGATGGTCATCTGGCCTTTATCCCCCAAGCTCCATCTAAGTGACATGTTAAAACAAATCAATATCATTACTCTAACAGTATTTTTGTAGCTGTATTGTTGGTGGTACATCCTGCACTTCACTGATCACTGTGTATTTGATACTGCCACCATTTAGTAGGCATTCAGAACTGAGTTTGGACCGATGGGAGCCATGCTCCTGGTAGGGTCACCCATGGCAGTAAGGTCAAGGGGGAGGTCCCTGACAAAAAGCAATTCAACAAGACCTCAATGGTGGAACAGGTGGGGGATGACAGCTGACTTTGGGGAAGAACCTCAACAGCTGGGAAGGCAGATGAAGGCTGCAGTAGAAATGGGCACCCAGTCATCTTGGAGTCCACGCCGCCGGATCCTGACCCAGATCTGTCAGGGACCGTGTGGTAGCTGTCTGTGCACCAGCCTCCCCGCGTTAACCAAACACAAGCACAGGTGTCCTCCATAAAGGGTTTTAAGGACACAGAAGGAGGACAATCATACTTGACTTTAAGTGATTGCCGATGATGATGATGAAGTCAATATGAATTTAGTGGTCTACATGAACACACACACACACACACTCCCCCCTTCCCATGCTAGGGCCCAGCAGCAGATAACCTCAGCTCCTTATTTTACATAAACCAGGGTTAGTATCCAGCCTCACTGCCACCCAGAGGCATAGATAAATCCACACATCACACTCAAATCACGCTGCTCTCTCAGCCTCTCCTCTGTTGACAGTTGCCGTACTGTGGGTGTGTATGTTGGGTGGCTGTTAGAGCATCCTGGGAAGGTGTTGGGGTGATGATGGATAGGTATTACAGAAATAGGAGAGTTAGGGAGATTGATTGGGAGTTCAAGGACATGTGTGCATTTCAGGTGGATATCAGTCATGCTGGCCTCAGACAGCAGTGACAAAGCTGTTTTGAATTTGCTGACAGATGATTGAAAGAAGAAACATAATTCATTTGTCATTGTCTGTATATATATATATAAACTTGTTCTCTACATTCAACCCATCCTATTATATAGGAGCAGTGGGCAGCTACAGTGTCCGGGGACCAACTCCAGTTCTCTTTTCCTAATACCTTGCTCTGGGACACAGGAAGGAATATTAACCCCAACATGCATGTCTTTTTGATAGTGGGTAGGAACCCGAGCTCCCAGAGGAAACCCACGCAACAAAGGGGGGAACATGCAAACTCAGCACAGAAAGGATGGGACTGGAACCCAGCATCTTCTTACTGTGAGCTAGCACTGCCAACAGCTACACCCCAATGCTGCCCGAGGTAGTCTAAGATGCTTAGGTGCATTGTTGTGCGTCCTTACAGTGCCCTGAGCCTAAATTAAACATCGGCGAAGGTAGGCGCACACTTAATACGTTCAGGGACATCCCCATGCTTGGTAGATTTATACTACGTAAGCACACAAACACATGTGCAGATATATCAAGATAGAAACATTGGGTGAGATAATAAAACGCAAGAGCTGTGAAATGACCACATGCCAGGACAAATTTGATGACATTTTAATTCCATGAAAACATTCCCGCTGACTAGGTTAACAAAACCCCATGAGAGCTGGATTCCTCGTGATTATGAGGCTAAATTAAAAGAGTCTTCTCTCACCGAGCTGACCCTACAGACTGGAGAGGTTAAACGCTCTCTGGACTCTGTGACACCCCATCTCCTTGTCTCTGGTATTTTTCACTAATTAAAGTCACTACCCGGGCAAAAATTCAACACTTGACAAAATCCTTGAGAACACATTATATAAACCTTTAGTTTTAACATGGTATAAGAAATAGAGTGGTACAGGGTGGAAGACCTCGCTGGAAGTACATCACAGCTCCTGCTTTTATGTTCTCATCCCTCTACGACATTTATAAATGGACTCACATTGATTTGTTGCCCATCTACGTCTATCACTGTAGACGTCACACATATTTCCTTTCTTTGCCAGAACTTGTCACTGTTGGGCCAGTCTTCACCTCCTGTCAGGGGGAGTCATCCCACAATGATGTCATCCAGTCCTGAAATATCCATACGTCAACAGTCTAGTCAGTCAGTCGAAGATGTGACGGTTTGCTACCTGTTCCATCCTCACAACTTAATTTCTTATATGGTCAATAGCTGCACGTTGAATCGGTAATCAGCAAACGCATGACTCTGACCTTTTACTTCGCTGATCATGATTTATATCCAAGTGTCATGAATCTATAAACACACATAATACAAGGTTGAGGGCTAAACCAAATTCACCTCTATACATGATGTGGGGACCACGGTAGCTTAGCGGTAGAGGGTCCGCGTCCCCATGCTCCACCTAGGTCCATCTTGTAAAAACTGACCTTTTTCTTACCCGATATATCTTATCATGTAATTAATTGTCTAATTTTCATTCTGAAGAGTAGCTCATGGTAGTTTCCACTGTACCCCTGTCAGCTGCATGTAACAGGCAGGACATCATGTGCTAACCTGTGGTGATAGGTGTTGGTGGTTACTGTGTCAAGGCTGAAGCCAAGCGTTAAAGCTTTTGATTGAATCAAGAATTACTTTGCGTTGTGTTAATCACCCACAGTGCTTTGGTTTTGAATGGCATCTCCATCAAGAGTGCATCTGATGAATTATGCATGGTTTTCTGCTTGAAAATGCACGAGTGGCTCTGTATCACTCAATCTGACGTTGCTCCAGGCCTTGATAATCAGACAGGAAACAAAGTGTTGACTTAAAACCTCAACTTATCACCAGTCTGCCAGAGAATATTTTTGGTTAACCTAGGAATTATTAAATAAATGTCACATCCATCCATCATCGACTACTTGGTCAAAATTGGGCTGTGGGGTTATGCTGAAGGCTATCCCAGCGCTCATTGGGTGAAAGGTGGGGAAGCACCCTGGATAGGTTGCCAGTCCATCTCAGGGCAGGCATGGGGGATTAAGGCTGGATGCCCTTTCTGATACTCTGGGGTTTTCTTGAAACCTGCAGGCTCTGGCTCATTAGCTCCAGAAGCCCATGCTGTACCTCTGTGCTACTACGGTCCATCTACAGTATAGTAATAAAGAGTGGTATAGCTCAGGAGGTAGGGCGGTTGTCTAAGTATCGGGGGATTGCTGGTTTGATCCTTGGCTCTTGCAGAAAGCGTGTTTAGGTGTCCTTGAGCAAGACACTGAACCCCTAACTGCTCAACCCCTGAGATGGAATCGTGTCCTGTTTAGGGTATTTTCCCTCCGATGAGCACTGGGATAGGCCCCAGCATGGTTCCGCGACCTAACTTCTGTTAAGCAGTTAACGATGGATGGATGATAATAATATGATAACGATCGCCCACCCCCCTGCCCCCTTTTGAAAAGCAATCCTGTTTAACATTTTAACTGTACAATCAATACAAACACATAGAAATCCCCACGGCACCAGAATTAACATCGACATTTCCATCGGTGATGTTAGTTGATGTGCATATTATTCCCCAACCGATTTCAGACAAGGCCTGGGTTTGAGTGGTTGAAGCTCTCTGAGCTGATGCCTGGCCTAGGGGGGGGGATAGCTGACAATAGCAGCCTATCAAATATCTATTCATCTGCCTGGGTGAATTCTCCCTGATGATGACACTGCATTGAGCGTAGTCGCTTTCAGCTCCAAATTAAAGATAATTTGGCTGATCTAGAGATGTCACCTGCTGGATAATTACAGTGACACCCAGGAGTACAACCAGGTGCCAGCATGGGGAAATAGTGTCACAATTCTTTACAGCAGAGGAGAAGACAAACGGCAGTGTTGATAGACAGGGTTGTAATGTCTTGTTTAACCCTGCTCTCAGTTATTTGAATTAAAAAGACTTTTCGTTCCTACATCCTGACAGCTCTCAAGTAAGTAAATGCACTGAGACGATACTCGGTCTCTGTGGCTGCCTTAGTCGCTGTAAACAGAGACAGACTATTATCCCTGTACCCACTCATCAGCCAATCAGGGGAGGGTTCTGCAATCTGGGATCTCCATTGGTCCCTACTTGCTATCAATCAGCTTGTACTTTCTCCAGGCTAGCACAAAGTAGGGGGCAGATGCTTTAGCAGGACATTTTATAAATATAGCTAGCTAGCTATCTCTAACTTCCATCTAAAATTAATTATCCCTGCATTAACTTTCATAAGCACGAAAATATATTAAAAATAAATGGTCTCGTTTTATATAACGCTTTCATGTCTAGCAACCACTCAAAGCACTTTACAATATACCCTCAAATTTAATGAACACGGGGGATTAAGACCATATGCCCTTTTCCTGACATCCAGCAGTGGGATCAAACCTGCGGCCCCCTAACTTCGAGGCGCATGCTCTACCACTGAGCTACCACAGCTCCAAATAAACACCATCAGGAGCTTGAAATAGGATGTTTAAAAACATGTCAGATGAAGGCACTGTCGTGATGAACTAATCTCCTAACCGGATGCTTAAGCATCTTGAATAATAGTGTGTCTGAGATTCATTGGTCTACCATCCATCATGTACATTTCCTAAACACACTTTCACTTCCTTTGTCAATTTCTGTTATTAGAATTATAAGGAGATTGATGTTTCATCTATGAAAAACTTGTTCTCCATCCTCTGTAGTAGAGGTTGGACGGCCTAGATTTCTCTGAAAGCCACTCCGATCAAAGGTGGGCACAGTCTGGTAGGGTCCTGGGCTAGGTGCCTGTGGTCTTTAACTCCCGACATGTCTCTCTATATCCCAGATTCATTACATCCCATCTAGAGTCATTCCCTTCAGTTCGGTTGCCGCTCCTCTGAGCAGACTTCTAAAGCTGTGTCCACAAATGGAAAAAGGTGATTCTGTGTTGAAAACTAGTCGGATGTCTCTTGCCAACACCATCGTTTTCAGATTATTTTGGAAGAGCTTACTGTTCATGTTGAAATGTCAAAACAATAAAATAGTGCTTAAGTCTCTTCTAGTATCTTCTATTAGCATTTGCAGGTCACTTGAGCCAGTCACTTGAAGTCATTATCTTGAAAAAGCTCAATTTACCTCATCCACACTATAAGGTGAGACCGGCATTTAAAAACATCTACTTTGAGGAGCGTTTTAATGCATTTCCAAAAAATTGAAAAGTATGTGTGGTGTTAGTGTTGACATGGTATAAATCTTAGCTGGTGAGGAGTGCAACGGTCTTTAAGGAGCTTTGACCTCCCCTTGCAAAGAAGAATAAAAGAAAGAAATTTCATTTTACAACAAATTGTATTCAGACAATACTCAAATTTGTCTTCTGCATTTAACCCATCCTATTGTAAAGGAGTAGTGAGCAGCTGCAGCGCCTGGGGACCAAGTCCAGTTCTTTTCTCTATTGCCTTGCTCAGGGGCAAAGGCAGGAGTATTAACCCTAACATGCTTGTCTTTTTGATGATGGGAGGAAACTCACACAGACAGAGGGAAAACTCCACACAGAACCTGGGACTGGGTTCAAAACCACGACCTTCTGGCTGTGACACAGCAGTACTAACTTCTGGGCCACAGTGCGAAGGCTCAAAAACCTCCACTTGAAAGCCAGGAGTCAGAGAAGGTGGATTGGAGGTGCTGCTTTGAAAGCTTTTCATTGCATCTTGTTTGTTTGTTTCATATGAATGAACCCGAGTCGGGCGTGTTGCAACCAGAGATTTGTTGTCTGAGCAGTCTCTTCAGTAAAACTGGTGAATTAATTTACCATTTGAATTTTTATTGGATTTTGAGATTTTAGAAGTTCAAATACTGTGGTGGTGCAGATTTTCCAGTTTACATCCATTTCGCAACATTGCAGTATCTCCGTTACATTCAAAATCCTGCAGCCCCGCAGTCTAGTTTGGAGGAAGCTATATTTACCAGAAAAATGTGTTGACCATGACTGTATGACGCTATTCCTTTAGCTGCAGGAAGATAGGATTTGGTAGGAGCTTTCAATTTGTGTCTCAGCCAACTTATTCTTACTTGCGTCAGACCTTGTGGGTAAATCTCATAATGTTTTCAGATCTAGGCAAAAAAAAAAAAGACAGGAATATGTCAGAATTCATGCTGGAGGGAGTCATTCCCCGTAGTGAGATAACCTTCTTTGCGGTTCTCAATTGGAAAAATGTACATACCTGAAGGTCCACACATATTAACTAGTGGACTGAAATTAACATTTCACAAGTGGTTCCAGCAATAAAATTTTATTCGAGTCGACTTGGTACAATAACATTTCGAGCACAGGGACCACACACCCATGTTAATGTTTAATTATTTCAATGATTCATCACCTCCCCGAACTGACAGCTGGGAAAAGTAGAATTGACTATTTATTACCATGCCCGTTTTTACCATTAATATAGCCAATCTAGGAGTAAATCAAGGATGCATTCATACTTGTTCTTGCTTGTAAGCTCTATTGAACATGTTGATAATAAATTTGTAAGGTTTTTAATTTCTGACTTCTCATATTGTACCTGTTAATATGACCACATCAGGCACAGAAGGATTCGATTTCCATCAATGCTATGGTAGGTGGAGCGGTTGTCTGCCAATCGGAAGGTCGCAGGTTCAATTCCCAGTCCTGCAGAAGGCATATCGAGGTGTCCTTGAGAAAGCCATTGAACCCCTAACCACTCCCCGAACACCTCACGCTGGCTGCTCACTGCTCCTATTCAATAAGATGGGTTAAATGCAGAGAACAAATTCCACGAGCTTGTGTCTTGTGGCAATAAACCAATAGAAAAACAAAAAAGAACAACAACGTCCCAAGTCACTTAAGTGCTTCCATTTTACCGGACTTGCATGTCTTTGGACTGCACAAGGAGCCAGAGCATTCAGATGAGATCCATGGATCCTGAGGTAAACCTCGCAAACTCTCTGGTAAATAGTAAATAGATTTTTTTTTTCATATTGTGATTTTCTAGTCAAGCAGCCATTCAAAGCGCTTTACAATGAATGCCTCACATTAACCGAAGCCCCACAGTGGGATACGAACCCACAACACCTGACTCTCAGGTGTGTGCTCGACTGCTGAGCCGCTGTGGCAATACTTCCTTCAAGCGCCCACCTGTGATGATATATCTGAAGGTGGTTTTGTTATTTTGTCATCATTCTATGTGACATACCTGTGAGAGCCATGAAACTGGAATCAAATTCTACGTATTTGAAAACCTTCATGGCCATTAAAGTGATTATGTCTCCGAGATTGAACTCAAGGTCATCCCGTGGTGAGATAGCAGTGCAAATCTAAAAGCCGACATGCCAGCCAGATCTGGTTTTATCTTCTTGTTTCTTTAAATAATTCGCTACATTGACATAAATTAAGATACAAGTGAGGATGAAGTGTGTAAGGCCCAGTGAGGGAGATAAGAAAACAGGACACAGCCGTGCTGTGAGTGTTTAGGGTCGATTCAAAGCACAGTCCCCGTGGGACAATTCAGGGCTAAAGATCTCAGCAGTTCATACTCATTCATTATAAAGACCACATGCTGGGCTTGTGTCTACTGTATATCACAGTCATTTATTCTTTTAATGTACCGCCCAGGCACGATATTAAAAACCTACTTAATCAACCTCGGCAAAATACAGTCAACGGTTTCAAATTTCAGCAGCTATTTTTATGTATTCCTTTCTTTGTTTGTTGAGACCTTATCACTCTGAAACACAGGGCTGCTGCACACTCCAGGCTCCATAAGCGAGGATTTTTAATTAATTTCTGAACCAATACTTTTGTCATGAAAATTGAAATCCACCTTGTGAATTGCTTATCAAAACATATTCATATTCAAATGCCACCTGTCTTGTGAATGTATTTTGGTCTCTCCCGTAAGTGCTTGGAGCACAGCATCTTCCTCATGTGTGCAAATAAAGAGCCGTTCTTTGTAGCCAATGGGCCTCATTCATCAATCGTTCCTACATACAAATGTCGCAGTAGCTTAGCAGTAGAGCACGGGCATCCAAGTCAGGCATCGTGGATTCAACCCCACCATGGGGGTGTCAGGAAAGGGAATCCGGCCTTAATCCACCGTGTTTGGTAAATGCGAGGATACATTGTAAAGTGCTTCGGGTGGCATATAAAAAATGAGTCCACTACTAAATTTGTTTCTTGGACACTCATGGGGTATTTGAGCCCTGAAGTTTGTCTCATAGACCAGTGTAGAACCTGGGTAACCCCTGAATTATACATGACACCAACTGGCTAACACTGATGACTTTGCAAGCCTGGGTGATGGCTGGTTCTAATGGGTACAAGGCAAACGGATAGAGGGAAGGAATTACAAATAAGTATCAGGCTTTGTTTCTACCTGCCAGACAAACTAGAGGGCTAAAATAATCCCATGGGTGTGTGGGAGCAAATTTCTACATATGTGGGGGTGAACATGAATCTAAACGGGGTGCGGGGATTAAGGCCGGATGCCCTCCCTGATGCCCTGCAGAGGGATCGAACCCATGGCACCTGGCTTGTCATTTCCTGATGTGTATGCTCTACTGTTAAGCTACCACAGCCCACTCCTTTTATATCCTAACACGTACAAAATTTAGCCATTTTAAGGTCTCAAACTTGATCATAAAGCGATACATATCCCCGCTAAAAGTCTGGAAAATTCAGCCTATTGCTTTTTACATGGCAAGAGCCATCACTTACAAATGCAGTCCATGACTTGTTCTGCTTGAAATATTTTTGTCCTTGACTCGCTGTATATTTGCATTTCACGCTCTCCAAACCTGATAATGACCACAGTTCCATCATCATATTTCAATTTAAGATTAATAGAGGGATTACTTTCCCAGATTCAGCAATTACCGATAACGCCACAACTGGAATCAAAGAGCAGAAACAACCCTTGCCCCGTCGGTCCAAATAAAACAGAATATCACCTATAGAGCTCAGTTGTGTCAGCACTAAATAATGACACAGTATTTGCAGCCAGTTGGTGGCCATTGCACATTTCATCTTTACACATCAGCCAGAGTAGATGATTTATTACTGCACCCAGTCATTCCCTCTTACTCACTGTTGTGAAGGTCCAATTTGGTGCATGTCCAAGCTATCATTTCCAACCAACATCTCACAAGCCACTAGTGACGGCAGCAAATAAATGGACTGATAGCAATATGAATAGCATTTGAATATCATTGATATGGAGATTATGTTTATCCAAATCAATTATGCATCATATTGGGCCAAATTCCCACAAAGCCCTGACACAGAGAAACCACAATAATTCATCCAAAAAAATGTAAAAATCTAATTGGATATTGAGAGGGGCGGCACAGCTCAGGAGGTAAGGTGGATGTCTAGTTATCAGTAGATTGGTGGTTCAATCCCTGGCCCCTGCAGAAAGTGTGTGGAAGTGTCCTTGAACAAGACAGCACACCCTTTACAGCTCAAGCCCTGGATGGAATGGCAATCTATGCAGGGTGTGTCCCCTCTTTTGGCCCAATGAGCGCTGGGATAGGCATGACTCCACAACCCAATTTCAGATCGGCGGTTGATGATGGATGAAAATCAAGAGAAATGGAACGAATGGTGTCAGTTCCTAATAAGTTACTGCGTTCTCCTCTGCATGCCCAGCTGTATTTAACCACTGACTACTGTTTCCAGCCCAGTTTCTGCACCGCTCAGCACAAATAAACATGTTTGCCATCATAGTAGTAGTAAAATAGCACTGATATTGTGCTGGTGTTCACATGAAAAGACATTTATTGAATGCCATAAGATAAGTTTGGCTCAGAATATCAATGCATTCATTCATCATCAACCGCTTATCCGAAATCAGGTCACGGGGAACTGGAACCTATCCCAGTACTCATTGGACAAAAGGCGGGGAAACACCCTGGACATATCACCAGTCTATCACAGAGCAGAGTGGCTAAGGGAACAGTGTCTTGCTCAAGGAGATGCTCTCTGCAGGAGCCATGAATTGAACCACCAATCTCCAATTACTAGATGATTACTGCCATGCCTCTTGAGCTATGCTGCCTGTGCAACCCTAAATTTCCTTGCATGTAATGACAAATAAAGTTTACCATTTGAAAAGTCTAGGGAGGACAATTAAGCAAATAAATGCAGTGTAATGATAATGACCCATTAAGCACTATCAGTCGACCTTGTTGTTCAACAGTCTTAGACCTTGATTAGAAAAGGAACTGCAAGCACAGACAAGATGGATAGGGTGAAGTGAAATAAAAGGCAAACAGTAATGATCCTGGGTCCAGTTTGAAACCGAGACCTGCCAATGAGGCCTGAACAAACATGGTGGTCGTCAAACCC
>OMLC01001165.1:2847-13036 GCA_900302585.1 Regalecus glesne
TGTGTGTGTGTGTGTGTGTGTGTGTGTGTGTGTGTGTGTGTGTGTGTGTGTGTGTGTGTGTGTGTGTGTGTAAAACATACCTGGGTGGTTTGAAACAGGTTGAGGAAAGGGTGGAGCAGTGTGATGCTGTGACCCTGCAAACATAACGACATGAAACCTACTCAGAAACACACAAATTACTACACTCACTACTAAACAAGTACCATCAACGTGACCACATATAAAGCTATAAACAGCACTATATACATTGGCATACAAAGTACCGCACAAAGTACTTTACACCACCTGACACAGTGCTGAACACACCATCACACACAGTACTACACTTATGGTACAACTCGACCACACAACGCTACACAGTTTACACTGGCACACTTACCCACACAATCACACAGTCTCACACTGTACCTTACGCAGTACTAAATACACTGTCACACATAGTAACACACAACAGTATTTCATACAATACCACACATAGTACTACATACAATATCACAGGGCATTACACACACACAGACACACAAAGTACTCCAATGCTAAGCGAAGTACCACAGCCAGGACTATACTGCTCCAGCAGTGTGTAGTATTTTTATGTACTTTCCTCATTTCATTACATTCAATTTAATAAGCTAATGGTGCCTGTCTTAAACTTTAGTATTTTAATGACATCTGTCTTACAGAAGTGAGTGTTGGGTGTTGGGTGATGATGTAATGGAGGATGTTGATGACTCCGCCCATTCTGCTGAGGTCCTACGGGAGTGTAGGAGGCTGTACTGGTGCCTGTCCAGGTCGCTGTGAGGCCAAAGAGAAAACAACTAGACAAATCAAAATCAGCCTGTTAGTGGGTTTGGGCGGGTATCCAGTGTTGTCGGTTGCACATGTATTCACCCCAGTGTTATTTTCTGTGTATGGGCAACAGCAGCATTTCTCATTTGCACAAGAGCACTGGTTTTTGATTAATTTTGAATGGCTCTTACATACGCTCATACCAACATCTTCATAGGGAAAACTGAATTGTAGGGATGCTCTGATGCAAAACTGAAAAATAAAATAAAATTAAATGGTAGAGCTGGTTGTGCTTGTATGGAAGCTATACTGCAACGCCAACAGAGAAATGGACTGAGCAAGACAAGTGTATATAACTGCACATACTGGTTCACAAGTGATGTTTAGAAGACATTTTTTTACCGATGTTCAAATCGTCTGATACCAGAGGACAGACCAGAAAGAGCAGAATGATTAAATGATGCCAACTAAGCTACTACAGCTACTAGTAATACTACTATCAATATAGTATAAAAAGTGTGAGAGCATCCCTTTAAATTAAAATAACAATCCTCTGGATTTTAGCTTTGAGCTATGATGTTAAAAAGGTCCACTCACTGTGGTAGGATGCGGCGGTGGACTGGACCGGTTTGGACGGGCTGCAGAATTCAGGGCTCTGCCGCTGAGGGGTGGGGGTGCTCGGGGGAGGCGGTGAACCAGGTACTCCCTGGTTTTGAGGGGGAGGAGCTATCTGGAGCAAACCCTCTCTAGGGCCACTGTGACCCCCCACAGAGAGCGGCCCCCCTATCATAGAGCTGCTGACTGGGGGAGGGGGGGAGAGAGAGAGAGAGAAAGAGAGATAGAGAGAGAGAAGGAAAAGAAAGAGAATATTTTTAAGACGTATTCACGACATATAAAAAAATCCATCCCATCATTTTCAAGAAAAAACGATACACCAAAACAAACAATAGAATCTCAGGTGTCATGACTGTGGCTTCTTCAGCTCATTTACAAAAGATACTTCACTGACTTCACTACTCAATCCTGCAGAACTCTAAATAAGCCCACTAATTGAGGACAGGAGACCACTAAATGTTCAACTGTTTCCAGTTTTGCACAAAGGACATTCTTCCCCAGTGCCTGAATCTCAGGTGAGTGCTGTGTCTGTTCATGGCTATTGCCCCATGTATAATCCTCCACTGCAGAGGGGGAGGATTTATGGACCCCCCTGAAGTAGCCATGGCTACCCCCTGTATAAAACTCTAGTTCTGCCACTGTTCCAGTGGAGCTCAGCCATCCATTGCTCCACAGGAGGCTTAGACTAATAGCAGTTAGTAATAGTTGTCCCCTTATCAGTCCCACAAGGGGAAATTTGCAATTCTCTGCTTTTAACCCCTCCTATTGTACAGAAGCAGTGAGCTGCCACCATGTGGTGCCCGGGGAGCAGTTATGGATTCAGTGTCTTACTCAAGGACGCCTCAAGATGCTTTCTGCAGGACCGGGGATCAAACCTGCAACCTTTTAATCACCAGACGACCTCTCTACCCACTAGGATATGCCATCCCATACATTTAGTGCCCAACGTGGGGCATTATACAGTACCCTCCACCTGGCTTTGGGGGTACAGTCTGAAGTAAAAATCTCAGTCTACTTGGACTTCCTGACTTCAGCCAGACAGCGAAGGCGGAGCACCTTCACACAGCTGTAATAAAACTGTTTGTTCCCACAAGAGCTGAAACTACCCAGCACTGGTGTATTCAGGGAGAGAAGCGATCTGCTCCCCTCTTGCCACTCCTAAACAGCAGGACAGACAATCAGGGAGGGAAAATGCACTCATTCTCATCATCCCATTGGTCAGCTAGAGCATGATTTTTTGGGGGGTAAATGTTCTTATAGGCCCAGACAAAGACTGTCAGACTTCCTCCACAACCATCCTCAGCACTCTGGAGGACCTGATGTTAGCGATGCCACTGAGTCTTCCCAGTGACGTTCTTGTAAGATGGCCCAGTTTAGTGATGCCAGCCTGAGCAAACTTGGTCCTTACTGCAGCATTTACAAGAAAGTCATTATAAACCGGCAGCTCTACAAAAAGCCATGTTCCTGTTTTAGGGTCAGGGTTCAAGTGAACTTCTTCAACCACCAAGTTGTTAAAGAGTGTAAGTCCTGATGGGTCAGGTTCAGATGATCTCAGCAAAAAACAGTTCATCCAATCCAAGCTGGCCAGCTTTCCAGAGAAGCAGGCGAGTAGAAGCCAGTCAGCAGTGACAGCAGCCGTGCAGTAACCCCTGTGCCACCTGTAGTCTGAAGGCCGCAGTTCTGGACAGAATGTCTAAGTGTCCTTGTCCTCCTTTTGCCACAGGGAGATAAGAGGGCTGATGTAATAAACCAGTGAAGACTAGACCAGAAAAAGTTCACCAGAAGCCTCTGCATCTCTTTCATAAGGCTTGGCGGTAGCACTAAAACTATAAGCCTCTGCAGTAGAGATGAGGAAACTGGATTATTAACAATCAGAGTCTTTCCCTGTAGCACAGAAAGGATAGTAACCACTTCCATTTAAACAACTAGGATTCCACCTTCTCCAGAACTGCTTCCTAGTTTTGCCTTTGAAAATCCTAACGTCTTAAGTATACTCTTAGGACTTTAATAACCCTTACTTTGCACCTAAGGTTCCTAGGAAGCTCAGGAGTGCTTCCTAAGCCCCACTGACCCACCAAACAAGCCTCACTTTTCCTCTAGCTAATCTTGGCTGAAGAAGGCTTTTCATGTAGGGCAAGCTTTCTTTTAATTGCCAGACATCACCCTCTCCCTGCAAAAACACATTAATATAATCAGTGTATTCTGACACAGCAACAGGGGGAGTTTGAGCCAGCCCTGGCCGACAGAGACCCATTAGCCTGGTCGTCAACCTGCAAATGAGAGGCTCAGTGGCGATATTCTAGAGCTGGATTGAGAAGAGGCAGGTTTGCCCGATCCCTCTCCTAAAAGGCACAGGAAAGCTTAACCCCACTACAACCACCACTAGTGGTTGTACATATCAAACGCCCCTACACAACAATTTTATCCAACACTGGAACCCCTGCCCAACACCACAAGCCTGCAAAGTAGACACAAGAAAAGCATGATCTACTTGGTCAATTGATGAAATTCCAACATTTATATAATTTACAGCTATCAAACACATCTCTAATTAAAAATAAACCATCCAGTGATCTGCACCAATCAACAGTCCAATAAATAAATTCATCCTGTTGGACAAAACTTTGGAGAGAGTTCTATTGTCTGTGCAAACAAGAGCTACGGGTCTCCAGTTTTTCAAAAGGGCTAATTCTCCATTCTTAGGCAGCCAGGGTGAACTCCACACCTTCAGGAAGCTGGAAATGTACCTTTCTCAAAACACTCTTTAAAAATGTCCAGGTTATCCTATCCCGAGGTACTCCCAGTGCTCAATTTGTAAATCTGGAGATGCCCGAACAAATGTGCTCCCCTGACAGAGGCAACCAAAGCCCCTGAGAGGTCCCGGAGCCCATAAAAAACCTTAACAAAAAAGTCACCATTCTTGCATTATGATGGTGAATAACCTGGAAATGTTGGTCTTGACTGAATTCATTGATGTGATTGGCTATCATCGCTGTATTATCTGCAATTGACATTAGTGATTTTGGGGTGAGGGACAACTTTTTTTATCGATACGAGAGGTGCTGGATCCACACAAATAGGTCCTGGTGAGCAAGCAGTTCAAAACTGAGAGGTCCCGGAGCTAGCTCCAGCAAAAATTAAGCACTGGGTATTCCAGAAGTCTTTAAAAAGTCGTATTGTGAGCCATCTATTCATAGAGTCTTCCTAGAGACACAGAAGAAGTCAGTTCATCCAGAGTCATCTCCAAGCCCAATTTATCCTGTTCTTCTGGTCTTAGCTGAGAAAGGCCCTGCATAGGCTCTGTAGCAGAATCCACATCCCAGCTGTCTGCCTTGAACAAGTCTGCATAGAAGTCCACTACATGTTTCTTCATCTCAGCTGGATCTGTGGTCACTATTTCATCAGAGAGATGAAGACACACCATCAATGGGGCTTTTTTGGCTTGTTTGAGCCACTGACTTCTCTAAATTAAAGAGTAAAGAGGTTGCCTCATCCATGTTCTAGTCTGGTGAAACATGCTTTGACTAAAGCACCTTTACACCCTGCTTGCAGGAAGGAGTTCAACAGCTATCTTTTATGGATCATTATTTTGCTGATCAGTCCCTGAAAAAGAGACATCCTCCAGGTCTCTTATCTCTTCTTCTAACTCTTGTACAACTATTATGTTACCTGTGGTATTGTATGTGTATTGCTGGCAAAACTCCTGAATTTGGGCCTTTCCTACCTCCATCCACTGAATAAGAAAAGAATAGATGGCTTTCTTAGATAATCAATACTCCAAAATCAACTTAAAATCTCCATAGAAATTAGGATGACATAATAGTTTCACATTTAAATGGCAAAAAAGCGTATTTTTCCTGTGGCTGATAAAATACGCTCCATTAAAACTAAGTGATGGCTTGTAAAAGCAACAGGGTGGGTCCAACAGTCAATAACTCTGCAGTAAAAGAACTAGATACATAAAACCTGTCTGGTCTAGCTGCACTAACTCTGTCATCTGATATGTTGACCCAAGGGCACTGTCTCACTGAAGGGTGTTTCATCCTCCACACAGCAACCAAATCAGATTTCTTTGAGAAAGGACAAAACAGTGGATGACTGAAGGTGTGGCTACACTCCAGTGCTAACTAAAATTAAGTCAATGCAACAGCTCCAGTCTCTGCCCAGTATAATGCACCCTCATTATTCAGCGTCACATATTATTTCTTTCAGTATAAAAAAAAACAGCTAACAACCTTCAAGCTCATAACCTGTGTTTGGTGGATAAACATGAATAAGACTAAGCCTAAATTCCTCACTTCAGCTCATCATAATCTCACCACTAGATACAATGTTTGCATTTAAGGTGGAATGAAATAAAATGGCAACTCGTGCCCGCACTGAAATTTGTCCCAAGGCTAAGGAAATGCTGCCCATGCCCAGCCAGTCTATTTCATCTGTGAGGTAACTGTGTGTTTCTAGTAGAAAATCTACATCCAGTCTTTTCTGCTTGATTACTTCTGTTATTGATGCTCTTTTCTGTGGATCTCTACCCCCATTCATATTTAATGAAGCCACCCTTGAACCCTGCATATGAGAAGAGACACAGACAAGCAAAAAGCCAAACAGAAAACAACAGCAGAGATGAAATCCCATCGTAGTATGATCATAATACTTTTGAAATAAGAGTTTCATTTTCTTTCTCATCTAAGCCTGGGCACTTTTAGATCTCTACTTAGACCAGTGGCATACATCTTGAGATGATAACACTTTTTTTGGCATCTAGTAAATCTAGAACAACTTTTTGAAGTGTCGTAACTGACAAGATAAGTTTCTCACCATCAGGTAAGTAATCTTTGACATTAACCAATTCATCAAATGTGTCATCCAGAGAAATATAAATCTCCTCTAACAAGTACAAGTTCACATTCTGAAAAATACTGTCTGCTACTGAAACACGATCAGATTCGGATTCAGATTCACACTCCATGTCAGTTCAGATTATGGCAACCAGCATGCTTTATTACCTGCTCCTCTACCTCAGTCTGAACTGCCAGCATCTCAACCCGCTATACTTCAAGATGCTCTGACCTCCCTACATCATCCTTCTTCTGCACTGTCCTGACCACAGGTTCAGCTTCCACCTCCCTTGCTAGATTATCCTTGGACAGAGTCACACATCAAATACCAGCGGCTTCAATCACTGAGCCACCAGCCTTACATCATATAGAGGGAGCAGCCTCGAGCACCATTCATCGCCCACTGTTCTCCTCCTCATTGTCAGCCACATCGGCCACAGCTGCTTGTTGCCCACCATTGTCAGATACATCGGTCGCAGCAGCCAGTTGGCTGCTGCTCCCCTCCCTGCTGTCACACACATCAGCCACATGCTGTCTATGTGGACAAGCAATTTGCTTGTGTCTTGATGCATGCTCAATAATCCAGGTAAAGGAATCACAAAAAGGTGAATCAGTTCAAGTGGATCAGAACTTTATTCAGAAACGTTTCATCACTCAAACAGGTGACATCTTCAGTTTGAGCTGACTGCAGCATCCCCACCCTTATAAACAAACAGTGGTAATGAGTACTATTCACAGAGGATTTGGGAATATTTGCAATCACAGCATTGTAAGATAATGACAGATGTACTCTCAGGCCAACACCCCTGTCCAAGGATGGTTGTTTTCCTTCTTAACGTAAATGGCCTCTTTAACCCCCCCAGGAGAAACCATCCTCGAACAGGGGTGTGGGCCTGAGAGTACATCTGTCGTCATCTCACAATACTGTGATTGCAGATGTTCCCCAGTCCTCTGAATAGTCCTCATTTACCATTGAATGTGCAGTCAATGACCAACTTGCATATGAAAACAGCCTTTTGTTGTGTGGTATCGCTGTACTGCTCATAAGGGTGGGGATGCTGCGGTAGCCTCAGACTGAAGATGTCATCTGTTTGAGTGATGAAGCATTTCTGAATAAACGTCTTATCCAGTTGAACCGATTCACCTTTTAGTCGATCTGCTTGTGATTCACATCTCCACATTCAAAACACTTCATACACCTACAGCTAGCAAATACCATATGAAATAAACCCTGAACATTTCATTGCAAAAGCTCAAACATGACTTTACTTTCTTAGGGGGCTTAGAAAATATGGGATCAAACATCAACTTCTCATTCTGTTTGTTAAGGCAGTATCAAGTCCATCATAACATCTTCCATCGCAGTATGGTACAGGGGCATCCACAGAATTAACTGCAGCAGATGTTCATCAAGGCATCCAGACTCATAGGCAACCCACTTCCCTCCGCTGAGTCTCAACATACTCACTGGACTGTAAAGGGAGCAGAGAGGATCATCTCTGACCCCTCACATCCTGCTCATCACCTCTTGTAGCTCCTTCCCTCAGGGAGGTGCTACAGGTCACTGTCCACTATGACTACATGCTTGACAAACAGTCCCCCCCCCCTCCCGGGCTATGGAGACTCTGAATTCCTCCCTACGGTCCCCTCCTCACACACCGCTGGCATACATACTACCATTATCCAAACTGCTGTGTGTGATATGTTTGTTTGATATTTTTCTGATATTGTGTGACTGCATTGCTCATAATATGTGGGGTGTTTAGTTATAGTCCACGGATGTATTATGCTACAATTTAACATGCTGTACTGAAAACAAATTCAACCTTGGTCATGTGACTAATAAACAATATAAACAATATAAAATCTCTTCTCATGTAAAACATGAAAAGAGACATCCAGTATTTGAGTCGGAGAGTCCAAATACAGGAAAGCTTGTCTCCACAAAGACTGAACGTGCTTCAATTTGGTATCCTTACAGCCCAGATTCACCATAGCGGAAACCACTCGCAAACCTTCCTAAGTGATTTAATTCTTGAACCAGCACCTCGCTGGAAATAAAAGGCAGGATTCCGGATATGGTGATCTGGTTGGTAGGCACAGCCAGCAAGGAAACTAGCATAGACCCATTGTTTATGAGCAAGTCACTTTCTACCAGCCTGGTAACAAACCCCTGGTGCTTCATAAACACAATCACCACCCGAGTCATTCATGAAGCATATGAGATGTTTGCATGCCCTTTCCTGTTCTCCTACCGCGTGCAGCACCTTCTCCACCCTGGCACTGGGCTAGGGTACTACCCTCTCTCTGTGCCTCAAAGACAGGCACAGCGTCTCAAAGGATGCCATGGGTTAACATCCGCCAAAAACAGCCACCAAAACAAAAATAAACCAATATGAACAACTACAAAACAACACTACAATAAACATGGTAGGGGAAAAAAGAAGGTATGCTGACAAAGAGGTCTCAGACTCTCAGTCAAACACACAAAGATCTCCAACACCAAATCCTACCATGCACTCAAGACTCAAGAGAAAGAAAGAGAAAGAGAGAGAGAGAGAGAGAGAGAGAGAGAGAGAGAAAGGATCTGAAAAATGCATTTCTGATGAATAGACCCAAGGCTGCTTTCTAAAGAAGCAGAAATTCGACCATAGAGGACTAAAGTTTCATCCGATGTAATATAAACTACCAAGAGAACTGAGTCCATTCCCAGTCACTGCACGTTTTCAAGAGGACTAAATAAGATTAATTTAAAACTCACCATCTCTGAAAACATCCTGAGACATGATAGCTATAATTAATCTCTCACAATATAAGACTACCATAAAGAATGTTATAGTTCTGTTGTTTAATTTCATTGTGTAGTAATATCTTTTAATTTCACTCAACATTCATATTTCTAGGGGCAGCATGGCTCAGTGGGTAGAGCGGTCGCCTGGCAATCGGAAGGTCGCAGGTTTGATCCCCGCACCAGCAGAGAAGCGTGTCGAGGTGTCCTTGAGCTAGACACTGTTCCCCTAACTGCTCTGTCCTGTGATAGGCTGGCGACCCATACAGGGTGTACCCTGCCTTTCGCCCAATGAGAATGGAGATAGGCTCCAGTTTCCCCGCAACCCGATTTCGGATAAGCGGTTGACGATGGATGGATGAATTCATATTTCTGTTGCAGTGGTTCATATATTCTTCA
The DNA here is from genome assembly GCA_900302585.1 of Regalecus glesne. Lineage (NCBI taxonomy): Eukaryota > Metazoa > Chordata > Actinopteri > Lampriformes > Regalecidae > Regalecus > Regalecus glesne. The sequence continues at coordinate 12,274 of OMLC01001165.1, forward strand.
ATTAGGTAATGTCTGACCCATCCTTTCCTCCAAACATATTTGCTTTATTTTGTTGTATTTAAAAAAGTATATCAAGGGTTTCATTTGCAATAATTATCTTAAAGAATAGATATCGAAATCTCTTTGGTTTCTGTGGAACACAGATCTTATTTCAGGAGTTTAACTTGAAAATTCCATTCATTTTCCAATAGAAACAGAGCTGAAGGAACCTATGGCAGTGGAGCTACAAAAACAGGCCTCCAGTCTGAACCAGAACCAAGACCAGCGGGGTAAAGCGGAACCATGGTGCCCTCACCTGGCGGGGACAGAGGTATGCTGGGATACAGGGTGATTGGGGGTGGAGGGACGTGGGTGGGCTCCGGGGGCAGTGGCTGGCTGTAATGTTCTGGGTGGGGAGGCAGGTCCACCTGCAGACAGTCCTGGACATATTCCTCTTTAATCAGACGACCCTGAGGACCTGAAAGAGGATAACCATCCCAAATACTCAACATTCTCTGAAAAGAGCCTGATGAAAAATTATTTCTCAGAGAGAGAGAGAAAGAGACAGAGAAAGAGACAGAGAAAGAGAGAGAAGGTAAAGAAGAGAGAAGAGAAGAGAGACCGGAGAGAGGAGAGAAGAGAGAGGGGAGAGAGAGAAGAGAGAGGGGAGAGAGAGAGAGAGAGAGAGAGAGAGGAGAGAAAAGAGAGGGGAGAGGGAGAGAGAGAGAGAGAAGAGAGAGGGGGGAGAGAGAGAGAGAGAGAGAGAGAGAGAGAGAGAGAGATA
>OMLC01001165.1:13056-29683 GCA_900302585.1 Regalecus glesne
AGAAACAGAGAAAGAGAGAGAGAGGAGAGAAGAGAGAAGAGAAGAGAGACCGGAGAGAGGAGAGAAGAGAGAGGGGAGAAGAGAGAGGGGAGAAGAGAGAGGGGAGAAGAGAGAGGGGAGAGGAGAGAGGGGAGAGAGAGAAGAGAGAGAGAGAGAGAGGAGAGAAGAGAGAGGGGAGAGAGAGATAGAGAGAGAGTCAGGCTTTTGGAATGATATTCAACAGTACAACAGGTGGGTAAATTACAATGGCCATGTCTTATGTTATATTTTGACAGAAAGATATGCTGCTGGCACGTCTATGTGTCAAAAGTGGTTATTTATTCTTCTCCAGAGAACCTTACAGAACAACTTTACTGAATTGATATTTTGCATAAAACAAGAATTCACAGACTCACCGGCACTTTGAATGCTGAGGCCCACTTCATAGAGGGAGAGAGAGACACACACACACACACACACACACACACACACACACACACACAGACAGAGAGAGGCAGAGAGAGAGAGAGAGAGAGAGAGAGAGGTTCAGTGTTCTACATTAGCAATTAGACAAAATATTCTGAAGACTGAATAAAACAACCTGTCGCCTGTCTGTGTGTACATTCTGTACTGTGTGTACACTGATCAAGGCCATTCTGTGTGTCTACACAGACTTGATAGTTCACTAATGAGACTTTATCTGGTGTTAATAACCTTTCATTTACTTCTCACTGTCACCTCTCCATCATCCATGATTATTGTCTCTGCACTGTTGGCATCAGAAAATGAAACTTCCTTTACCATTAATCTCTATATCAGGCAAATGGCTAACATGAATTATTCTTTTCATTAATTAATATAATACGTGATGTGTTGTGTGAAACAGTGAGTTGTCATACCGATGCCAGGAGAGACCACCCTCTCGTAGTGATATGGGTTCACACACACATTGTCATATTTCAGATCGAAGGCAAACTGACAGAACTTGACATGTTTCAGTTCATTCTTGTGAAGGTCAGGCCACCGCCACAGACGCGCATAGATCACATGAGGAAAACCCTTCCTGCCTGCTACCTAGAGACACAGACAGACAGACAGACAGACAAGCAGAGATAAAGAGAGAGTCAGATTGAGACAAGTTAATGCCTCTCTGCTCAATAGAGACAAATGGTGAACAGGAAGAGCTGCAATGGCTTGCTCTCAGACATGTCAGCAGAAATCTACTGGGTGTCTCAGAATAAACTTGTAACATTCTCATTTGATTTTCAAAGGGCAGAGAGCCAGAGCACAAGAATGTAATTGTATTCCTATAAACATGCCAGTGAAGTTGAACTTGATCTTGAACACTCTTCAGAAGATTAACCTAAGATTTTAAGCCCCAGTTCAGGTCCTGGATATTATCTCTCTGTGCAACATCATACATGTGTTTAGGTTTAGATTAGATTGTTCATTACCCACGTAACCTGGGGCTGTGGTAGGTAGCGCAACAGTGGACCATGTGCTTCAGAAAATGACAAGCCAGAGATCGCGGCTCTGATCCCACAACTGGGCAACAAGAAGGATATCTGGCTTTAATCCCCCTTGCTACATCTGAATCCACCCCAACAATTTGGCGACTAATCGTGACGAATAAAAATTGACCTCTCATTAGCCACATACATGACCAAGGCTGATGGAATTTGTTTTCAGTACAGCATGTTAAACTGCAGCACAATACATCCATGGACAACAGTGAACACATATATTATCATGAACAATACGGTCACACAATATCGGAAACAAACATTTCATACAGAGCAATCAGGTTAATGGTAGCATGCATGCCAGCGGTGTGCAGGGAGGGGAACACAGGGAGGAATTCATAGTCCTGATAGCTAGTGAAGGGAAAAACTGTTTGTGAAGCAACTGTTTGTGAGCCAACAGTGGACCTGCTGGTTTCCACAGAGATAATCCAAAGGAACGGCTGATTGCTGGCTTGAAACTGCTCACTCACAAATTACTGAGTGAAAACAGATTCTATTCTATCAAATTCTATTAAAAACTAACCCTTATGACAACAAAGTCAGCTTAGCAGCCAAGAGAACTGTTGGTTTTGCTGGTTTAAAAGATTAAAAGTTGAAGATTGGAGATTAACTTAGGTATTTTAATCAGGGTACGTAAATAAACTTAACTGAATGTTGGATAAATGGCCCAATTAAGGACATACAGAAACCAAAATATTTTGACATTTAAGATGGTGCATCCTCATTAAACTGCTGTGATAAGTGCTGTGTGTTCAGGAGACAATCTGGAAAGGAAGCAAAGCAAGAGAGCTTGGAGGAGACTATAAAATATACTACCATGGGATAGACAGTAAAAGGACTTATGTAGGAATAATCCCAGATGGAGTTACAACAGAAAGCCATAGAAGAGGGATTTTGGATATGCCGATTTGGATGAGGTTGGATTTGGATAAACATTTGGCAGATATAAGTTCATACGCACCACAGGTTGGTTGCAATGAGGAAGAAAAGGTGAATTTCCGCAGACAAGTGGACGATGTAATGGCTGGCATATCAAAGGATGAAAGACATTTACTGGAGCACACTTGAATGAACATGAGGGAGGAGGAAATGGGGGTGATGAGGACATCATGGGAAAATTCAGGTTTAGAATGAAAAAAATACAGGTGGGGGTTCAGAAGTTGATTTTTTTGCCACAAAGGATGATATGATTATAGCTAATACATATGTCACAAAGAAGGAAGAGCAGATGTTAACATAAAAGAGAGAAAGCAGAACAAATAAAATAAAATAAATGAATAAAGGATTCCCTTATCAGTCCCACAAGGGGAAATTTGGATTTCTCTGCATTTTTGACCCAACCTATTGTATAGAAGCAGTGAGCTGCCAACATATGGCGCTCAGGGAGCAGTTAGGGGTTCAGTGTCTTGCTCAAGGACACCTCGACATGCTGTATGCAGGACCGGGAATCAAACCTGCAACCTTCTGATTGCCAGACGACCGTTCTACCCACTGAGCTATGCCACCGCCCCAGGGGTTTGAAAGCAACTGAGACGAGATGTTTTGAAAATACGCGTCTCACCTGCAATGCAGATAGACTACATTTTATGCAGAACGCACCACTTGATAGAAGCTGTGCATTGCAAAGTAGTACCAAGCGAATGTGCACTAAAGCCACATAGACACTTACCTACCAAGAAAGGAAGTAAACTCAGCATACAAAGACCAGCAGTAAGAAAGATTCAATAGTGGAAGCTGAAAGAGGAACCTTGTAGAGAAAGCTTTGGGATAAAGGTAACGGAAGTGTTGGAAGATAGATTGCCACTAGATTGGGACAGAACACCACAAGGACTGAGGCAAGCAGACAGGTGAATGGTAGGAGAATGTCAGGGGGTAAAAAGAGGGACAGGAAAGTTGGAGGTGGAAGGAAGAAGTGCAGCACTGAATTAAAAAAAGTTAACTATAATAAAGCTGAACAAAAAGGCAAATGAGGAAAATAAGAGTGAATTGACGGAAGCTACAAAAGAAACGAAGAGTGGCAGTAATGGCAAGGACAAGAGGGTACGGAGATGGATTTTAAACAAGTAAAACTCTAAGTTAGGTTTATTGACCGAGCATTAGAGAGGGGGTAGGAAATTATAAGTAGTAACTTCCTCTAGATCCTTTTCAAACATGTAGTATTTCTTGGATACTTTATTGTGAATTTCTTTTTGTTGAATTATGTTCAAAAGACATTTTAATTTGATCGAGGATGCATATGAAAGGGTACCGCCAAAAGATGAGGATATTTTAGAGATGGAGGGATTATTTCAGATACCTAATGAACGAAGAGAGTAACAGAAACAAGGACAGATGTGCTACCGAGGAACAAAGAGGATGCGGGAGAGATTACAAGGGATGAGGGGATAAAAGCGTCGCAACGAATGGAAATCGGAAAAGCTTTGGGATCAAAAAATTTACCAGCAGAAGTTTGTAAATACATAGTGAATACTGGCATAGTCACTGACTAGAATCTGCAACAACATAGCAGACTGTGAAAATTCCAAATGAGTGGAAAAAGAGAATATTGGTAAGAATTTAAAAGAATAAAGATGATGCTCAAAATTGCAACAACTAAAGAGAGATAAAATTGATGAATTTAAAGGAGAGTGACTGAAGTGAGACTTAGGAGAGAAGTGACTATAGGCAAAGAACAATTCAGATTCATGCCTGGAAGAAGTCCCACTGATGTGATATTCGCACACCAAACCTTGGCTGAAAAATACATTTTAGTACAGAAAGTATTTCAATGCATATTTATTGATTTGAAAAAGGCATATTAAAGAGCACAGAGGAAGGAGTTATGGTAGGGTGAAGGAAGTGGCAAAGAAAATAACATCATCATAATTCAGGTCATGTTCAGGAACTGTAAGACTATAGTGTGATGTGCAGTGGGAACAACAAGTGAGTTTGAGTTAAAGGTAGGGCTGCTTCAAGGATCAGTATTGAGCCTTTTCAAGCTTGTGATACTGTTGGACAATGGACAGGCTCACAGAACATCTTAAGAATGAGCCATCCTGGTACACAATATTTTGCTGATGACATTATGCTGGCAAACAAGGACAAAGAAGGATTGGAGAGAGATGTTGAAGATTGATGAGAAGCACTAGAGATCATAGGATTGAAGGTCAGCAGAACAAAAACAGAGTACCTGTGTATAAATAAGGAATTAGTAAGTCTAGGATTGACCTTAGGAGGATAAAATGTCCAAGAAGTTGATGAATTCAAGTACTAAGGATCAACAACTCAGACAGAAGATGATGGTCAGTATAAGGTCAAGAAAGGGACACAATTTGAGTGGAATTCAAGGAAAAATGTCACTGAGAACTTTGTGACAACAGAATGCTGGATAAAGGGCACGGTATACAAATCAATAGTCAGGCCTACTATGCTCTATGGAATGGAAGTAATGATAGCAACAGAGAGGCTAGAATCTACATGAAAGGGGGAAGAAATGAACATGCTGCATTGGTCCTTGGAAGTGACTCAAAAAGACCTGAAGAAAAATGAAGAAGTGAGAGCTAGATTCAAGGTCAGAGGAATGGAGGACATATTGACAGACACAAGACTGAGATGGTTTGGATACGTACAGATAGGAGACAGACTATATGGGAAATTAAGTATCGGACATGGAAATACAAAAATCGGCTGTGGTGACCCCTGATAAACAGAGAACCAAAGTAGAAGAATCCTCATTTAACTGGTGAAAGATTAACAGATGGAAAATCAATCGATACAAGGAGAACAAATGGGGTAAAAAAATCAATCAATAAATTGATTCTTCTGAAGAAAGGAAGGAGGAGATATTACTGACAGACAGCAAGACTTAATTAAATCCCATTGATCCTGTAACAACGGCAGTAAGACCAGCAGTGGCCAACTCAAAATATAACACACAGACACACACACAGACACACACACATTTCCTCCCTCTCTCTACCCCTCTTCTATTTCTCTCTTCGCACTCCATCTCTCTCCATATCTTTCATCACAAAAATGTGAATCAGTTCACCTTTTTTGTGATACACACAAAGTAGGTAAGTCTATGGGTCTTGGGAGTCTGTCAAAGCTGAAGAGGTAAACTGAGTCACTAGTACCTGGCGTCTGTTTGTGTGTGTGTGTATGTGTGTATACACACTGTGCCAGGTGATACAGGGTAAACCACAGCCATGACATCATGTCTCACCTCCACTGACCACAATTCTGTGTCTGAGAGAAAGAGACAGACAAAGAATTTAGAGTAAAAGAGAGAAAACAGTATATTTATCTGTGTGTGTTTGTGTGCGTGCAATCGCTGTATAGGACAGTCATTAAGGAGAAAGGAATGTGGACATACACGATTTCCCTCCTACACTTTCACTTCAAATTAAAATGCTTCATTGAAATGACTGTCTCATTAAAAATGCTTCCAACATTCTATTGCTATTTCTGCCTGCGTGCCTGCTTCTCTCTCTCTGTGTCTACAGGTGAAGGGCAGTGTTGACACACAGCAGACAAAACATTGAAACCTCACCCACATCACTGCTCTCTCTCTCTCTCTCTCTCTCCCTCTCTCTCTCTCTCTGTCTCTCTCTCTCTCACACACACACACACACACACTTGTGGTATGAGATCTAGGCACAAAACCTAGACATGTACACATTCCCGATCCCTCTCTGTCTGTCCCTCGCTCACACTCGTACACAGAGACAGGCTGGCTTAGTTTCTTAATTTAGCCCCGCCCCTTTCCTGTGTCTCAGACAAAACAAGCCCCCCTCCCCTCCTCCAAAAATGGCTGGGGGATGGGAGAACTCTCTCCCTCTAAACTTTTTCTGAGTCTGCTGTCCGTCCTTTCAATGTGGCGATTGAACGGAGAGACCGTCAATGTTCTCCTGTCCTGACACTAATTGACAAAGATCTGCTGTGAACTATGAACTATAGCAGACACCTCAAATGTTTGGCATGAATGATCTTTGTTCAAATGTAAAAAATGATCACATATTTAAATGAAAAAAAAATCAGGAGCTGGTAAAAATCACTGACAGAAGGAATAACGAGATGATTAAGACTAGGCTCACATGATCTTCTTCTTTGATAGTTTAAAAGTAATTTCAGGGTGGGTACGCTTTTGCTTTGAATTTTACAAGAAATAAGTTGCGCATACGCTAGATTCTATGTCACAGTTTCCCATAATGCACCACGGCTGGTCTTAATATGGGCGGGGCCAAAGAGGAGGCGTGTACGTGAAGTCATATGTAACCGCACATATGCACCCTGAAAATAATACATAATATAGATTAAAGTCCATCCATCAATCCTCAACCGTTTGTCCGAAATCGGGTCGCAGGGGAACTGGAGCCTATCTCCATTGTCATTGGGCGAAGGCGGGGTACAGTACCCGGTGTAGGTCACATGTCTATCACAGGGTAGAGCAGTTAGGGGAACAGTGTCTTGCTCTTGGACACTTCGACACGCTTCTCTGCAGGGTAGAGGATGGAACCTGGAACCTTCCGATCGCCAGGAGACCACTCTACCCACTGAGCCACGCCACCCTCCATAGATTAAAGTATAATTTGATAAATATAATTTAGATATATGATATAGATCAAAATGAAAAAAAAAGAATTTATTGAGAAAACCCCACGTTCTACCGAAAGAAAAGGACACTGGCCCTCAGCTGGCTTTCATGTCAGTAAAGTATTACAAAGTCCTAATTGCCAGAGGAAGTAAAGGAAAAAAAAATGTGGTCTATATATTCCTACAATGACATTTGTCCTCTGTATTAACCCATCCGACTGCATAGAAGGAGTTGGCAGCAGCAACACCTCGGGAGTATCACAAAAAGAGGTGAATCAGTTCAATCAGTTCAACTTGATCAGAACTTCTGATCCAGTTGAACTGATTGAACTGATTCACCTCTTTTTGTGATTTCCCTACCTGGATTATTGAGCATGCATCAAGACACCTCGGAAGTAGTTATGGGTTCAGTGTCTTGCTCAAGGACACTACGACACTTTCTGGAGAACACGGGATCAACCAGTGACCTTTCAATTACTAGAAGACCTGTTCTACCTCCTGGGCCATGCCACCTCAGAGAACTCAAGTGAAACCATGGCAGAGGAACATGAGATAAGAATACTTAACCAAATAGTTCAAGATGTATCAATGCTTCTTTGATTATTTTAACATCGTGATCCATTTCTGAGTTTTAAAACAAGGAGATAAAGGTGGTGTTGTGAGCAATGGGTTCCTTCAGCGTTTGCTCTATGGCAAAAAGTCATGAAAGAGAAATGAGGTGTTTTACATGACTTCAAATAAGATCTAATAGCAGCACCAGTTTACACAATTTGGGTTATCTGCCCTGTCAAATAAAAAATTAACCCTTTTACTATAAATGTTGGAGCATTTATGTAAAAGAAACGCAAACTGCACACAAATGGCCAACACTTATACAGGAAATACCATTAACAAAGCATTAGCTTTTTACTCACGTCAGTGATACTTAGGGCCCAAGAACTTAATACATGTTGATTGATGAAGATTATTTCTAAATTTCTTATCTTGTGTCTTGATAAAAAAAAACATTTCAAATATCTAACTTAAACCTCATTCATTTATTCATGGGGACAGAAACCACGGAATAAACTTCTGTACTGGACTACAATTTAAATCTTCAACTTTCTTGGTCTTTTCTGGGGCTCATATTTGTCTGTATGGTAAGGAGGTTCTTATATCAAACCTTTTAAAGTTTTATTAGAGAGTGCTTTGACAGAGAAACTCTACTGCCAGCCTCATGGACTTTAATACCATGTTTATATCTTCTGAATGGTAAAACTGCCACTACCTGACAATTACTGCCCAATACTGCCTGCTGCCAAACTCCATCTCTGCATCATAATTTGATCCATATAGTACCAACTGTATTGCTACAGAGATGTATTTAATGATGATAATCATGCAGGAAAAATAACATGTGGCACTTAATCACAGACTGTTGGAAATATCAGGAAGCACTGGAAGGGTTTCATTGAAAAAAAAAGATTTTGGTCAGTAAACTAGAAAAGTACTATAAAAATGAGTAAATTTACCGTTTAACAATGATGTCCTGAAATGCACTGAAGGTAAATTTTCAACCAAAAATAAAATCTTTGAATGCAATGTCATGAGATTAGTAGCCAAGCAATGACATGGTTAATTTTTTTTTTTAATTTTTTTTTTGGGGGGGGTTAATAGTAATGGCCTCAGAAAAAGAAGTTGTTTCTCCTGATAGTGCCTCTGTTCGATTAACCTTGAGATTTGCTGAAAAGATTTTCTAAAAGTTAAATTTTGCCATCATTAATATGAGAAAGAAACACTGCAGGCAGTGCTAAAAATTCCAAAACCATGAAATTAAGGTACAACCCCCTTCTACTCCTGTAATGTGGGTATGAAAACGAATCGGACCATCAGACTGTATCATTCCTCTGAGCTTTATAGAATAAACCAGTCGCTTGAATTCGAGAATTCTGGCAAGTAACTTTTTACTTTGCAATCACTTGAACTGATAATACACAACAACCAGAAAGAAAAGCCACATCTGAAAACAGATATATTATGCAGCATAGCTCAAGGTAGTAGGGTGATCATCTAATAAACTGAGATTAGTGGTTCAATCCCCAGCTCCTGCAGAGAGCATGTCGACATGTCCTTGAGCAAGACACAGAACCCCTAACTGCCCCTAGAGTGCTGCACGGCAGCTGCACTCACTGCTTCTACACAATAGGATGGGTTAAATGCAGAGAAAAAAATCCACCACCTTTGGTTATGTGACAAATAAAACAATTCAATTTCTCTATTGATTAGCTCAATTTCTTAAACATGGATGCATGATAGTACAGATCCCTGACCTTTTTCCAAAAGACAAGGTCAAGGAGATTACCCTTCTCATTTCATTTTTTTTCAATTGCTCATTTGTGTCTTATGCAGTTAGGACACTAATGGATTGGGTAAAGAGGCATTCCTCCATTGGTGGGATCCAAAAGTGAACAATGTGTTTACCAAGAAAGACTGACCTGAAAACTTCAGGATATGTCAGATAACTTTTTTCTATCCAACAGTTGCCATTTTGCATGGATTGCAAAATCATAATACTGGACCATTCAGTGATTTAAGGTGTTTTAAGGTGTTTGGCAATTTTCCTGTGAATATAACCCTTTTTCACACACCACCTCAGTTGTTTTCTCCTCCAAATATCAAGCAATATGCCTTTCTCCTCACAAGGTCAACATTTTGCACCCATGCTCATCATGCCTCTGACTGTCAGCTGGGATGTACTAAAGATGTACTTTATTTCTTTATTGTGGCAGTGGCAGCTCAGTGGTAGAGCACGCACTTTGGGAGCTGACAAGCCAGAGGCAGCAAATTCGAACCCACTGTGGGGTCTCAGGAAGGCCATCTGGCCTTAATCCCTCCCAGGTCCATCATAGTCTGTGTCCACCCACATAACATTGGGACTAATCGTGACACGTACAATTGACCTCTAATTGTTATTAAGGAAACAAACATTCTACATGACTCACACAGGCACCATGCAATCCGGATGCATTCACTAGCTTTCATACTTGAATGAGCAGACACTAGTGCATTGATGCTATGAATTCCATAATTTAAAAGCCCCAAAAGGTAATTCCACGCCACCTGTTAGCATCAAGATTATGCAGGTACTCCCGATGATCAGAAATAACACAAGATCATGAGACAACTCTACCCTTCAAAATTAATTTAAATGAAATTATACATTTGTCTCATACTATGTTGGTTTTTGGCTTTATAAAAAGGCTAAAACATCCTCATTTTGTCTCATAATGGGATTTTACTGTATGGTCTCAGGATGGTGCTTTCCATGTGATGTTATAAATCGGTGACCCTTCACATGTGAATTCAGTCTCGTCACTTTACCATAGATATTTTATCTCTCTTTTTTGGATAAATGAAACAAAAATGCTGCAACATCTCTAATATATAAATTCATCAGCCACCATCACTCACCAATACTCTCACACTGAAAGTTTAAAAATGAATAGCTAATTAGTAAGTTTGCTATTTATGTAGATAGATAGCTACTTATTAAGTTAGTGAGTTATTGACTTTATTAGCTAATTTGTTAGCAACTGATTTAGCTAGCCATTTGTGAGTTAGTAAATAAGTAGCCAGCGTATTCACTTTTTAATATTATAACCATGACAATCAGTGTGCCAATAATTTATGTCTATTGATAAACCTTTTAAAAGACAAGAGGCAGACATTCATAACTGCTGCTATGGAGCATTTTGGGCCCCACAAGTAGATTCTGTCAACAAAGGAATTGTGAGATTAGGAGTGGAAACCGTAGTAAGAACATCAGTTTCATTTCCACCATCTCCTCTTTATAATAATCATTTTTTCCAATCAGACAGTGAGAATATGTCATTATTTTTACATTTCTATTACAATAACTTTATTTGTGAGCTCATTGAAAAAAAATAAAACAAGTTTAAAAAAATCTATCTATTCATTTTAGTTTATCTTGAATGAAGAAATTGACTATATTATGAACTTCATGAGCATTTGATAGAATGAAAAAAAGTGATTTCCACAAGAATTCAAGCAAAATAGATCAAACATTTGATGTCGCAGAATCTCTTCACCAAATAACATAGAAATGTCTATGTTCCATGCCAAAGTGTAAAATCCTTTTCCCGTATTCATCTCCTGATTTCTCTTATGGAGTCAATCCTAGCATCATTTAACTCGCCACAGTGCTGTTGACATTTTATAAGGCCCAGAGACATGGTTAAAAAAATTTGATAAAATCTTCGAAATTAATAAAAGAACGTGTGCACTAAACTAAACCTATTATACAATATAAATTATTCAATTCTTATTTGCATGATGGGACAGATGTATCATGTTACATTATTAGAGAGTATCTAAAACCAGTCAAGTCTTAGTACTCTGTGATATAAGCAGAATAAACACTGCTACACTTAATAAAACCAATAATGAGTAAATGGCAAATGGACCTGTTGCTACATAGCGTTTTTCTTGTCCAATGACCACTCAAAGCACTTTACAATGAATACCTCACGTTTACTGAGCTAGGCGACGGGACAGAAACCCGCAACGCCTGATTTCCAGGCATCCGCTCTACCCACTGTACAGCCACTGCGGCTGTACGGTCAATTTGATTTAGGTATGCCAAAGAATCAGCATTGAATATTGACAATTGTTAGAGCTGGCTCTTTCTGGCTGTCTATCAATGCTGATGTGCTGGTAGACCTAAATTAAACAGACACATTATTCATTTTATTATTTGCAGCTGTGTTTATCCTGTTATGCTTACACCAGAATACCAAGACCAGCTTGGCATGTTTTTAACCTTTAGATGGTTTTAAACCTGTACATATTAGAAAAACAATAGGCTTTTATAGCTCTCATAAAAAGGTTCTTTTTTATGTAACAATTAGTCCCCACGTTGTAGGAGGTGGACACATAACTAGATTGAGCATGGGGGGATTAAGGCTGGATGCCTTTTGTGAAGCCCCGTGATGGGATCAAACCCGCAATACCTGCCTTGTCATTCCCTGAATCCCACAATCTGTTGTTAAGCTGCATGGCGTTGGGTTTAGTTACTCTTTACAGTTGCTGTAGGGCAACTTTGGAGAAGTGAGGAATTTGATAGAACATCCCCTCAAAAGGCCCGCTTTGCCCTCCCTCTGCTTCCTCCTTATCTCCTGTGGCCACTCTATCCAAACCAGGTTGATGCACGTGGATAGGTTTGTCCATCAAACCTGGCATCATTTATCATATAAAAAATTCTCAATGAATCTCAGCTACACCAACATTGTTGTTTTGAGGCAATGGTCCACTTATATGTGAACCATTTATACAGATTGCTATTTTCTAAGTACCAAGGTACTTGAGTGACAACTTCTGTCCAAGATTAACGCCATGAAGACAGTAGATTAGTGTTGTGCAGAACTGTTTTACTTATCAGTGAAGTATTCATAAAGATCACTTTCACTAAATATTGCAAAATGGTATTAGGGGGGCATGGGAGCTTAGCGGTAGAGTGCGTGCATCAGGAAATGACAAATCAGGCATCATAAGCTCAATCCCACTGCAGGGCATCAGAAAGAGCATCTGGCCTTAATCCTCCATGTGCCTTCTAGGTACATGTCTATCCCCATAACATGGGGACTAATCGTGACACATGAAGCAAATCTTTATTGCAAAACGGTACTTTAAAAAAAAGTTACCATTAGCAGCTTAGGAAAAGAATCTCAGACCGCACATACTGGGGCAAAAACCATATACTGTTTTTTTTCACCTCTCAGGTCACCTGCCCCTATTCAAAACCAAACTTCAGCAGTTTATTTGCTGATGTCAGGCTTGTTCGAACACTGTTCTCTTTTAAAAGAAAACTAAAGAGCTTTTTCAATCAAGCATCCTCTTAAATGAACACAACTGTATTTCTTGTTTTGCATATTGCCTTTTTTGTGTAATTACGATTTTATGTAAAGCACTTTGAATATAAGATACTGCTATACAAATAAGATTTGAGTTGAATTAAATTGAATTAGGTCATGGACTGTTATTACATCAGTCTCAAAAGGAACAAGAGGGAAAGTTTGTATGAATAGATGCATAGACCCATTTGGGGGCAACCTACCGAACCAATATTTCCATTTAACGCCTCGCTTTGATAAATGGTTCCCAATGTCGTCTCCTCTGTTATTTTGAAACACTTTCTTTAACTACGAGTTCCTCAGCCAAATTCACTGTCTCGTCAAGCCATTCTGGCGATTCAGTACATGTCAAAACTGAATACCAATACTTTAATACAGCTCACATGCTTTGTTAGAAATGTATTTCAATTTTCTATTTGTCTTGTCAACATAGTAAAAATTACATGAACAAATCAGTAAGTAATCATATGAGTAGCGTCGCAGGTTACATGACGTTTAAAATTCCTTGCCAGTATCATCACAGCTGAAACTGCAAACTCAACTCGCATGATGCACATTTGCTGCAAGGATAACAGCCTGCAATAAAGATTTGGTTTCTTGACAAGTTTATGTCTGATCTTTTGATTTTCCCACTTTTTTCAACTCCCATGATCCTTGTGCATTTTTAGTGAACATAGGGAGGTTTGCAAATGCATTCATCAAAATCTTGTCTATAACCAACATTTGAAAATGTTTATCTTGATTTCTGATCACAGAAAGTGTTTGCTTGTACTCCCCGACATATCTACATGGGAGGGGGGTAAACTAAATCATGTGAGATATAAAACTAAAGAAATGTGAAGAAGAATGAGCACTGCTTTCCAAGGAGCTTAAAAAATAGGTCTGGGCCAGGATCACTCAATTAACATGATAAAGTAGCCCAGGCCATCACACAAACCCATAACACATGTAGGGCTGATTTATCACAAGTTAGGGAGTTAAACAAGTAAAAACAGCAGATACAACCTTTAGATTCATTGTCATTAACTGTCTAACAGACAGTGAAGTGTTGGTACGTGACAAGGGCACAACATCAAGCAGCCAAATCAGATTGCAATCCTATTACATGACTACATCAAACATGTTTCTTTGTGTTCATATCAAGTTATTTCATATTAAGTCCACAATATTCTAATAAATTCCACTATTCAATATGAAAAACCATTTCACATTAAAACCCTGATCAATAGGGTACATCAGATGAGATTTGTGAAATGAAAAGTAGCAAAGCATACACTTCTAATAAATGTGTTTCATCAAATCAAATATAATTTTCTCAATGCGTAGAGCGGACACTTGGGAGTCAGGCGTCTCGGCCTCGTATTCCGCTGTGTAGCTCGATAAATGTGAAGCATTCATTGTAAAGCGCTTTGAGTGGTCACTAGACTAGAGAAGAGCTATATAAGAACAAGACCATTTACCATTTTTCTAGGTGGATCCTCTGAAGGATAAATCTCACACCAGAGCCTCCTACCTGCAGCCGTCCGTCTAGCGTTCTTTGGATGGTGACACACTTGCTGGGATGGACACCATTGGTAGTGACAGCCGTGATGAGAGAGTCCAGCTCATCCTTCTTCTCCTTAAGCTTTTTCACCAGGCTCTCGATTGCCCGTTTGGCGAAGCCTTCATTCTCCCCGCCCTGTCGGTGGCACATCAGGCTGTGAACGATGCTCAGGCAGGCATCGCTGCTGCTGGGAGGCGGGCTCATCACCGACATGACTGTCCTAAGGGGGCGGAGCCAGAACACAGACAGTGAAGGTTAAGTAGCAGGTAGAAAGACAGAGTTAGACAGACAAGCCAAGACAGTCAGACAGATAGATAGACAGACAGACAAAGATGGATAGATAGATAATGACAGCTGTCCACAACTACCTGTCCTCATGGATCAGTACCATTTTTAGATTAATCTAGTTTTTAATCTATTATACGATATATCAATTCTCATTTCTCTTGCTCTAGGTGAGGTGTCATGTGTCAGAGGAAGTAGGAACGATTACTAAATGCTGATTGGTGGACTGCTCTGTCCATCATTGTTCTACAAACTACTGATTGGCTGAGAAGCTTGTTTTATTTTCAGAGTGAGCGCCTGGTAACCTGAGGGGTTGAAGGTTAAATCTGCCATGCCTGAAGCATCTCCCCTTCCTGATGAAAACCTCTCATCTTTCTGTCTCTTCTGCATTTATGTTCTGTTTGGAATTTAATATGCCGTGTTTAATTATGTGCAATACACATTTGGCCTTGAGAATTTGAGGACAACAATCTCTGTCAAAAATGGTGATTTGACAGACACATCAAGTGAGGACGTATCACAACACATAGAACGGACCTCTCTGTCTCAGCCTCATCTCAACATCTGCATTTGTCATAACTTCTGCAGCAACAGAAATACATTCTAGGTAACCTGGGATCAGACGGTTACTCATTCATCATACATGTGTTCTTACTTTTCTGCATTCAGCGTGAGCAACCAAATGTTAAATGTCTGGCTCAAGAGTACTGGAAAATCCAGTTGTTTGGGACTCTGCCCTTCGACCTGCATTTTGATATGCAACATACATATACTGTCTTGATGCATGCTCAATAATCCAGGTAGGGAAATCACAAAAGAACCTCTGATCCAGCTGAACAAATTCACCTCTTTTGTGACATACATATACTGTTTCAATCTGGGATACTGTGGGTATCACCTGATGAATATGTGAAAGCATTAAGTATTTATTTTCCATTTTGGAGGAAAGCTTTCCCCAAAGCATCACCTTCATATCAACCACAACACAGCACTCTGCTTATTTCAATTCCTATTGCCTGGATTATTAAATAACCCCAAATAGAGCTTTACCTTGTTCACACAGCAGACACTGTCAGAGTGAGCCATCAGCCATAAAGCAACACAAAGAACAACATGTGGAAACATTTGCATTCTAGCCATGTAGCAAACACTCTCTGAGTGTCACTTAAATTCATTTCAATTCAGTGGAATAAAGTGACGAGATGGAACAAACATGCTTGTGACCCTGGAATGATGATGGATGATAGAAAAGTGACAGAGACAGAATGATCATGGATGACAGAGAAGTGACAGGGTCATAAAGAAGCTATCGAAGGAGGAAAGACACAAACGGTGGGGATTTGAGAGAAGATGTGAGGACAGAGGAGAAAAATCACTCCATTCTCTGACACCACCTCAACATCTAAAGGGCATGGAGCCCTAAATGACGCATCATGTTGGAAGATCTCACTATTGTAGTAAACGTGAGGCTGCTGGGGGACTTGATGTGAATTCATCTGTATTAAACCGTCGCAGAAAAGCCTCGTCTGCGCAGAAACGTGAGTTCAAACAGGACATATGAGAGGTTCGTCGCGTCGCTTATAAAAATGTCCACATCATATAAATCACAAAGAAATGAAACGAAACAGAAAACACGACGTGCGTCTACCGTACTCACCGAGGGGCCGTCAGTCCGTCGGTCGGGGTTTATTTCCCGGGTACAGAGTGTCCGGTGTACCGGCGTTGTGCCGCCACTGGTCCGGCACAGTGTTGATGTCTGCGCCGCTCCAGACTAGACTGTCTGTCTGCCGACCTACCGACGTCCCCCCGCACAC